>JAUTBT010041467.1:0-17179 GCA_032361225.1 Lepetodrilus schrolli | reverse complement strand
CCTGCCCTAAACTGACAAGTCGTGATATAAGTGAAAGAATCTTGAAAGCGACTCTAAACCCCAATTAAAAAAAAAAAGAAAAAAAATTATCCTGTTGAATATATACAAGTAGATAATACAATGTACTACAATGTGAGCAATACTATTGCACGAATGTACAAAAGAATGGAGTTGGTGGCTTCCTCCAAGTACTGGTGTACACACTGAGGATGCGTGAACAGTGACTGGCGCTGCTACGTCTAGTAGAGACTTTGTGGGTTGCACTGGAACACTGTCAGCTACAACATAAACACAACAAGGTGTGAAACCATGTAGGCTACATTTCCTACTTAACATCCATCAAGGGCCATAGGTTCTGTGTCTAGGGCAACCATGGCACCAAACTTAGCAATGGTGAGGTCTATGCTAAGGTAGGGGATATAAGGTTACCTTAGAGTTACGCGTACATCCCTGGGTCCAGTTGCACGACACTCTTGTAGCACTATAATAGTTGTAAGTCCCTACAACTATTGTAGCCTACAAGAGCGTCGTGCAATTCAACTTGACCCTGGGTAATACGGACCATTTATTTCCGTATTCAAGATGAATAAGCATTTAAAGGCCAACCAATCGGAGAGCTCCTCTTGTTTTAAGACTTAGCTTATTCTTTATATAAACATAAGTGAAAATACCCATCCACATTAAATAACAGGCTTGATTGATCTATATTTTATGGTGCTGGCTTAAGAACGGAGTTCTAGATACATCTGTAGCAATGACCTTTTGTTCAGAGGATGAAATAATCATTGACATTATTCTAAATGGCTAAACATATGAATGAACACTTTCTACACAATACATTGTTTTCAATAATGACATTATACTGACCGAATCCATCTTTCCAATGAAGGGAGCGGCTCGCGAGACATCTGTTCCCAAGGTCAGACCACACTCTAGTATGTTACTGCGAATAACTGGAATACAGAAAGTAAGCACACTTCGATATAACACAATATCAATTTTGCAAACAAATGGAATCTACCCGACTGTAAAACCACTTGTCTAAAAATATATAAATCCCAAACAACAAGAGTGTGTAGGCCTTTTAACTTTCCTTTTGTTAATAGAAGAGAAAGAGACAGCATATGTTGTACCATGCTCTACTATACAGTAGTGGCGCAGTATTCACTTTCGTAAATAGCGCAAACATTTGCTTGGGTATATTGCCACTGTTGGTAGAACATTGCTGGCGAAAATTGTTGTTAGTTGGAGTAAACTAATTGGTAATATCCATAGAATATACTACAATCGATATGCGAATTTAATATATGGTACATTATAAGTCCCTAGCTTTATCTAGAAATATAATACTTGTGCACGTACCGTATCTTTGAGAGAGGTATCTCATTCCTGCTGACTTGGTTATTCCCACCAACATGTTCCCATTGTACATCATGATGGCTTCTTTCCATTGATAAACTGGGAAACCCTGTAACAATCGGTTCCATTGATAAGTATGAACAGCTTCTTACACTGTTAACTGGGATTATAGGAATAATGCTTGAAAGTAAAGCAGAGGATGTTGCTAATACAAATCACAGTTAAATCACAGTCACAGTTAAATCACAGTCACAGGTAATCTGCATTGTAGGAAACAGTAACACTCTTAAAGAAACATTGACTACGCCATTGCTAAGGTTGGCGTTTGAGTCACCTTAGAGTTACGAAGCACAGGAGAGCCATGACATATTGTAGGATTATTAGCAAATATTACCTCAAGGAATGCAAGTATATTGAGGTGCTAATCATAAACGATAATGGGAAACCATGTTGCTATACTGTGATGAATATTTTGTAGTAGTACTAATATCATCGGTGCCTACTTAACATTCATGTTTCAGATGATGTACCAGTATGAGATTTGTATGACCTGCCTTTGTGGACACTGATAATTTGGTCTTTGTACCATACCAGGACGAAATTTCAAAGATCACATTATCGTTTTCTTGTGCTATAACGAGGGTGTCCTTATCTCTGCAGTTGTTTCCGCTGACCAGGACTTGTCGTGGGATTCTTCCATTTGCTCCCTCTTTATAACGCACCACGATTACTACAGGACAACAAGTTGCGGCAGGTGACATCGTGAATTTGGCGTCAATCCTGCTGTTGTTAAATATGGCCACATCCCCTTGAAAGTTGACATTGTCCAATTTCAAGACACTATTGCTGACACTCAGTTGGGTTTCCGACGATTTGAACGTAAGGGACAGCTTTGGATCACAGCTCTCTGAAATAAGACAGAAACAGTTATATATACTAAATTTGACATCGGCAACTGTACAGGACAATATATATTCATTTCACTGCATAATGTAGGCAATTCCAATACACCAGAGTTGACGGCTGGGTTTCCGACGATTTGAACGTAAGAGACAGCTTTGGATCACGGGTACCTATACCAAAACAGAGTTAAGTTATAACACGTTTTGAATGACATTATTTTATGAACCCGCAAGTCTATAACTTTAATCAGCATGACAATGGGGCGCTGTTTGGTTAGGTATTAAGAACCCCTTGTCAAATGCTATTTGCTTAACAGCATGGAACCTTTAATGGTCCCGAAGAAATAGCAAATGCCAATTCATGCTTATGGCTTTCAAATGTTAGGTTACAATGCCAAAATGATAGAACTAGAACAGAATCTGTTGATAAACGCATCGGCCTACATGCTTTTCTAATAATTCACAAAGATGTACATTATTTCAGGTAATTATGTTGTTGAGAATTTGTATTAAATCCGCAATTTTAGATTGAAAGAGTAAACAGAGATGGACGAACAAATTATGTGTGCTTTTCAATCAAATAAATTAAATGTATCCATATATAATTATAAATACATTAGTGTTAAGAACACGTACTTCCTTCGCGGTTGTTCTTCTTACAAGCACAGTCGAGAAGGTCGAAGTAGGAATTGGCGGGACAGTTTGTGTCCACCCAGCCCAGACGTCCAGACCACTGCCTGTATGCCGTGGACACTGTCCACTGTGGCTGTTTGTCGCACACGTCTGGAACATGATTTAACAGTGTTTTAAAATTAATAATATCGTATACGCTTTGTTTTTACTTGATTTAAAGGATTGAAAGAATTTAAATATAGGACTACACCTGGACGCCATCATCCTGCTGTAAGTTGCCAATTACATCATCCAATTTCGTCGCAAATGGGTGAAAAATACGCGCAGCAACGTTAAACTCCATACTCACTCACTCACATCATCCAACTGATCTCCCGCCTCCTGCCTGCCAGCAGTAGGATATAACTATATTGTAGCTTGCGGAAACATCCCGGACAACGGACAAGGACTTTATATTAAACATATAATAAGCCTATGTGCAGGTGGCGGCAATAGCAATTCAAAAGATGCCGTGTATATGCCTCTCACATCTGACCTGTCTGATACCAATACACATATCAACTTACCAGTACCGTAGCATGTCAACTTACCATTACCGTAGCATGGCACTGGACACAGGTCTTGACAGTAATAGTCTGGCTGACAACCCCTGGATGTGTATCGGAATCCTCTGGGACAACATTCTGCCACTGATTTCTTAGCTTCACATGACCAATACGACCTGCAGCTACCATCCAGTGGGTAGTGAGTGATACATCCCTTGTTGCATTTCTCTGGAACAGTAGGTCATGGTTTTAAACATAAAAATCACCAAATTATAGTAATGATACTGGTATATAGATAGTTCGAGATTCTTCTAACCTTTCCTGCTGACCATGCGAAACTTTTTATATGGGTATGGTCAAAGGGGAAGGGTAGAGAGCAACCAATATCGTAAAATGGTATTTTCTCCGTCACTAGTTCTATAAGCATGATAAATACTTCAATAGCACATTACTATATGTTAAGTGAGGCGATTACGAGCGCGTGTTAATGTTATAATTTCGTTTTCGTCCGCACCCAGCTGGGTGAGCATAAATACCATTTTACGATATTGGTTGCTCTCTAGCCTTCGCCTGACCATACCCATATAAAAAGTTAGGGAAGAATAGAGGAATCTGGAGCTAGTATATAGAGGGATGAATGGGAATCGACGGGGAAGAGAAATTGCTTTCTTACATGCTATGGTAATACACGTTCTTACATATATAACGAATATGGGAATGTGTATAAATGTGTTAGCTACATGGAATGGAATAACTCATTATGATAGTGTGTATTTACCTATCTATCCCATCCTTCCTGTTAAATACATACCCATAGTACAGTTGACAGCCCACGCATAGTTACATCTGAACAGGTCCTGGTCCCAGTAGTGTCCGTAGGGACAGCTTCTGATGACGCCCCACACCCTGCCGTCACTGTTGAAGTAGCACTGTATGTACTTGTCACAGTCAGTGTCGTGGTATCTGTACCCCACACCGTTCTTGTCACGCACGTCCCGACACAAACCGTTGACTATACAGATAAATATGAGGAAAAAACAAAATGTTACTCCTCCGTGGGTGTGCACTGAAGAGCACAACACTAGACCATTACAGCACACTATACAACAAGACCATTACACCACACTGTACAACAAGGCCATTACAACACAGTGTACAACATGACCATTACACCACACTATACAACAAGACCATTACACCACACTATATAACAAGAGACCATTAAAGCACACTGTACAACAAGACCATTACACCACACTATACAACAAGACCATTACACCACACTGTACAACAAGACCATTACACCACACTATACAACAAGACCATTACAGCACACTGTACAAGACCATTCCACCACACTATACAACAAGACCATTACAGCAGAGTATACAACAAGACCATTACAGCACACTATACAACAAGACCATTACAGCACACTATACAACAAGACCATTACGGCACACTGTACAACAATACCATTACAGCACACTATACAACAAGACCATTGCAGCACACTATACAACAAAACATGTAACAACATGTCAATGCAGTCAATAAACCAAAGATTTAGCATCTGAAGTATGGATTATTATGATGTGAATGAATCTGTTCACCATGGATTATTATAAATATTATGTTAATGGAGTAAGAAGCGCGGTTGTCTAGAGTTAGCAAACTTCCATACATAGATACGTTGAGATTAAAATCGATTTCATCCACACAGACCATATCTCTCACTATCTTATTTCTGGTAGTTCATGATAGTTGGATATCCTCTTGGATTGACCATAGTCCATAAAGAAAGTATATTAGGTATGGTCAATGTTGTTGACAACAAGAATATAATCACCGACTGTTTTTTTGCCCTCAAAAGGTGGCTTCGGTCATTCGATTTATGACATCAATCTTTCAATTTATAATTTGTCCATGAAAGGAGTACAAACCAATAGTTGATTATAATAGGTTTACTTTCTTGCCGATTAAATGCACAGACCAATCATTAAACAACAACAAGAAGGCAACTTATTTCAATGAACGGTTTCGCCAAAACTCCTTCCGTGATTCATTGTTACTCTGTGACTGCAGTGTATGTTGGACCCGTTCATCTCTGACCACTGTGATATAGTTAATACCAAACAACAGCGTACAGCTAATCCACTCATCAACATTATGACAAACAACAGCGTACAGCTAATCCACACGAGATAAATGGTATTCGTGAAGGGTTTACCTGGACATGGACTGAGGTCGTCACAATATATGTCCGTCTTCTGAAACTGTTGTCCTGGACACGGTTGTCCATTGTTGGACGGAATAGGGTTGTCACAAGACCGTCTTCTAACGCCAGTTCCATGCACTCTAAAACCAGGTTTTGTACACGAGGCTAAGCATCGCTCCCTCTCCCATCTAGACCAGCTGCCCCAACCACCATTAACTGAAATACATAGGCAGTTTAATAAATCATAGTTAATAGCAACATGAAGTCACGAACTACGAAGCAGCACGTACAAATATAGTTTTGGATGTGTCAACATGTCTCTACTTCGGACAAAATATGCTGTAGTGGTATACTTGACATTTTGAATGTATCAATATTTTAAAAATATTTTATTTGAATAACCGGAAGTTGTATTGTACGAGGATGTTGCTCACTACCACGTGGGCATTGTTGTAAATGGCTGCAGGTTATAGTTCTCGTTTGTTCCTTCGAGCCCAGGCAGGGTGTCCTGCCTCCAGATGGCGCTGGCTTGGTACAAAACCGTCTTCGTATATCCCTCCCAATAACGGATGTGACATTACTACAGGTGGCTGCACAGGAATCAAACGCCCATATAGTCCAGTCAGACCATCCGCCATTAACTGGAAGAAAGTAATACAATTATTATTACCATACCTCATGTATGCTGTTGCATATCATTACGCAGTTACAACAATTAACGATCTATATTTAAAAAATATGTCATTTGTCGAATTCATGTCGTTTGTACTGCTGCTACTGCTACCTCCTGGAGTATATCATTGCCATGGCTAAAGCCTTGTTGTTCAAGATAAGCAATACTATATATTGACAGGAGTACGATATATAGGCCTATCTAAAGTAAAATATGTACAACTTACGGTGTTGAGCCATGACATATTGAAACTATTACAAATACCCATGATGTAAGTGAGATGGATGTATTGGTCGACAGCCTGTGAGTGTTCTTTTAAAACCTGTGTTAAACTAGACTTGTGTGTGAATATGCGGGACAAAGGAAACCTAGTTTTGCTCTGTGCTATTAAATAGAACAAGAATAGTTCATGGTAGAAGCAAGGGGGGCCTATTCTCTAAACATTCTTACGATCGAATGCCAATCTTAATAATTTGCATAGTATGGCTATGAACATGTTACGTATGCTCTATGGCTAAGAATATCGTAAAAACCCTTCGGGAATAGGCTCCCTGGTCTTGATTGATTGTAGACAAGATAGTGGGCCGGCTATCTCCTACATCCCATACTATTCGGAGTGTTTTTCGTGGGCGATAACACCAACATTGTGTGCGTTCATGTGGCATATACAGGAGGTTGTTTCTTGCTGCCAATATCATGTTCACAAACTAGGTATGCTTACTTCTTTTAGCCCAATAGTGAGTGCCTTTTGACTGCTCATATATAATTTTAGTTGTTTCTTGTAGGACAATCTCTTCGGTCGTCACAACATACACCCGTGAAGGGTTTACCTGGACATGGGCTGAGGTCGTCACAATATATGTCAGTCTTCTGAATCTGTTGTCCTGGACACGGTTGTCCATTGTTGGACGGAATAGGGTTGTCACAAGACCGTCGTCTCACGCCAGTTCCACGCACTCTAAATCCAGGTTTTGTACACGAGGCTAAACATTGATACCTCTCCCAGCTAGACCAGCTGCCCCAACCACCATTAACTGAAATAATGAATGCAAATAACAAGACATGGTTCTCCTGAACGAAACGGCATAGCTCTAAAGTGACATTAATTCCAATATGGCGCTAACGATCCTTCAGCGAGTAATTATTCACGTATTGTGTGTAATACTTTAACATTAAATGCATGTTCACTTTAGCCAGTTTGTTGAAAAAGATTAACTCTTGTCCGATGTTGGAAATTGAATGTGTTTCATGTAGGGCAACTCGTAATATTAATCTAATGCATTATGTATGTTATCCATTGCATACTCACAAACAACAAAACAAACAAACGTGCATGCTTTCGGATACACCCTGCGCCCTGCAGCGCATAGTATTGCAGTAAACATGTAACTGCCCGCAGACTATAGTCATCGGTTACACTACCACCCATCATACATTGATTGAAGTCTTACCACGACACACTACTGCTCCAGTGCAGGGTTGATTCTGGGAGGTGATGAAACCTATGCACAGCCCCAACGTTGGACTACTACGGTCACAGACCCTGGTTCGAATCTGTACACCGCTGGCACCACAGGTTGTAGAACAAGCAGACCACGATCCCCACGGAATCCAGGTGGCTGAAAGGATGTAAGAATTGATATATTTAAATATGGTTTACCGATATCCATTATGCTAGAGGCATACTATGCGCACCTACTATTTGTTCACCTATCAACCAACCCTTTCACATCACTGGTAACTAAAATAATTGCTCACCTCGAATGGTATTAGAAAGTGATTTAGCGGGTGATAAGCCTTATTAGCAAGGGCAAATTTGTGATGTGTCATGGCTGCCAGCGACGACCCTGAAGTGATGCAAATAATGGAGAATGGTGCATCAACAACGGACCTATCTATAGGAGGTTAGTGCGCAGATGGAAGCAACAACGGACCTATCTATAAGGGGAGGTTAGTGTACAGATTGAAGCAACAACGGATCTATCTAAAAGGGGAGGTTAGTGCGCAGATTGAAGCAACATCGGATCTATCTATAAGGGGAGGTTAGTGCGCAGATTGAGGCAACAACGAACCTATCTATGAGGGGAGGTTAGTGCGCAGATTGAAGCAACAACGGACCTATCTATAAGGGGAGGTTAGTGCGCAGACTGAAGCAACAATGTACATGAAACCATTATTCATTACAACTATATTCCACGCTTAAACTTACAATTGTATTTGTCTTTATGGTTAACCAATGTGGATATTAGACGTATTTCTTACCAATAACATTAGGTTTCTATAAACCTATTCATATTGGTTTTTCGAAAAGGCGAAATATACACGAGTTTATGAATGTCGCATTCACACCGAAATAGTTAGGTGTCCTGTTCCAGGATCCTAACAGAAGCAGACAGGATACTGGCAGGACACTTTCACCTTGGGTGTGCTGGTTAATTGGCCCGGACACCTAACTTTCTTTTGCTGTGAATAACATCAACTTTATTTACCATACTACTGCATTAATCATATGAACTACTTACCTCTGCATGGTGGTCTGTCACATATCGTGAGCCGTCTGTCCTCTCGTGATCCTGAACAAGACTTTCCACCAAAGCTGGGTGGCGGGTTATTGCAGCTTCTGTTTCTATATTCAATGCCTCTAACAACCTGTCCATTCCAGCTGCAGGTTGCAAAACATGCTTGCCCATGCCAAGGTAGCCAGTCTCCCCAGTTCCCATCTATTGCCGCTGTAAATTTTTTTGGTAGATTTTCATCACAGAACAACAAGAGAAAATAAATACCACATAGTAACACTACACTGACACAGGACACACCAACACTACAAGTAGTCCTTAACACTTAACACATCACATCAACACAACGCCGACGTCATAATCTACTGTGTACAACTCACTTGTACCTCTACATGGTGGCTTGTCACACACCGTGAATCGTCTGTCTTCTGATGACCCTGAACAAGACTTTCCACCAAAGATGGGTGCCGGGTTATTGCAGCTTCTGTTTCTGTATTCAAAGCCATTTACTGGTATTTCATTCAAACTGCAGGTTGCCATGCACGATTGCAAAGTCCAAGGTTGCCAGCCTCCCCACTTCCCATCTACTGTCACTGTGTCAATGATTAAAATAAAATATAATAAACATTGATCTACATTTACATGTACTGCTATTTATTTCCTCCATTACATTTGTTGAAGCTATTATTGGCCTTGAAGAATCTGTTTACATTAAAAGAACGATTATATTGTAACAATACATAGCAACGCTCCACAATTACGCACTACACAGTAAATATACATAACGCTACACATAACAATACACAGCAACACTACACAGTAACACTACACGTACAATGCTGACGTCACAATTCCCCGCACACATAGAAAGAGGCTAATGACATGAACTACTTACCTCTGCATGGTGGCTTGTCACACATCGTGAGGCGTTTGTCCTCTGATGATCCTGAACAAGACTTTCCACCAAATCTGGGTGCCGGGTTATTGCAGCTTCTGTTTCTGTATTCAAAGCCATTTACTGGTATTCCATTCAAACTGCAGGTTGCCATGCACGATTGCAAAGTCCATGGTTGCCAGTCTCCCCATTTCCCATCTACTGTCACTGTGCAAATTATTCATATAAAAAATAAATAAATAAACATTGATCTACATTTACCATGGTGGCACATGGTCCCGTACATTGCATGGCTCAGGGTATAGTGAAACATGCCCGAGCACGAATAGTACGTGGATGGGTGACGGAGAATCTGAGTATCTAGGGTAATGACATGAACTACTTACCTCTGCATGGTGGCTTGTCACATATCGTGAGCCGTCTGTCCTCTGATGATCCTGAACAAGACTTTCCACCAAAGCTGGGTTGCGGGTTATTGCAGCTTCTGTTTCTGTATTCAATGCCCCTTATAGGCTGTCCACTCGAGCTGCAGGTCGCAAAGCACGATTGCAAAGTCCAAGGTAGCCAGTCTCCCCACTTCCCATCTACTGTCACTGTGTTAAAATTCACATAAAACATATTAAACAATGAATTATAAATGTCAGTATTTCCTCTATTACGTATTCATTTGTTAAAGCTAGTGTCTTGAAGAATTACTTTATGTAAAAAGAAGCATTACACAATATCACTGCACAGTAACTATACACAGTAACACTACAGAACAGCACTACACATAACACTTTACAGAAACACATCATATGTTGAATGTTGCAGTAAACCTGCTGGTCTGTCAGTATTAGTCGGCGATGGCAGGTGTACTGCAGCATTAAGCGCTACAGATGTTGTAGGTTCCCTACTGCCCTGAAGTGAAAGAATCTTGAAATCGGCTATAAACCAACATTTCAAAAACATACTACAAGAAATACACAGAAGTACTACACATTAACATTACACATAACAAATGCAAACATCATGTTGTCTTAAATTAAGTGTACCTCTGCATGCTGGTCTGTCACACACCATGAGTCGTCTGTCATCTGATGATCCTGAACAAGACTTTCCACCAAATCTGGGTTGCGGGTTATTGCAGCTTCTGTTTCTGTATTCAATGCCTCTTACAGGCTGTCCATTCGAGCTGCATGTCGCAAAGCACGATTGCAAAGTCCACGGTAGCCAGTCCCCCCAGTTTCCATCTACTGGTACTTTAAAAAGAGAAGTAACACATTTAACTACCATATGGAGCCAATGAACACATTCGCGAGTCCCGAGTTTTCTAACCTTAATTATGAAAATACTGTATGTGACAATACCATGTTGGGCGCCATTGCCACAGGACCAACTCGATCCTGGGATTTGAACAAAGCTTAGCCAAAGTGGTAACCATGAGGGCAGATACCATGGCATTTCATATAACATATGGCTATATATACGCCATGTAACCCCATGTAAGACGTTATTTATAAAAACTATACTTAGATAACACAACCTTCTTACCTGTGCATGTCGGGATTTGACAATCTCTATTTTCACGTGCTGTTGTTGACCCAAAACATGGATCTCCCCCGCCGGAAGGAGCGGGACTGTCGCACTTTCTGGTCCGTATTCCTGGACCCATGACTGAACCACACGTGACATCTGATCTACACGTGATCTGCCACTCAGTCCACTGTCCCCACTGTCCGTGGACTGTATTGACTATTATGAGGATACACATTTGAGTACATTAGAAATACACTCATGTTAATTATAGCTTGTCAAATAAATGAAAGTATTTTTCACACACACGTGATAGTCTGTATCCGTCTTTGGGAACAATGGTAGCACCGCACCGTGGACAAATGTGTTTCCCACGAATGTCGTTAGGGAACCAATCAACGTCTGCATACGCTGACACACACCCCACAAATAAAGAGGAGTGAATCCCCACGGTTATCATAATAGCAGTGTGGTATATTATCCCGTGTTTTACACATGAAGGTTATAATATAGTTTAAATAGTTTAAATAGGTTTCCGGATCAGATAACCTTTAATTTATCAATTATTATATTAATCAATTTACAAATACAAAGTCCCATGAACTCTCAAATGTGCATGTATTACACATGATATTTATACAGTCCTATAACCTAGCTTACCTGGACACGGTGACAACGTGCAGTTCACATCTCTTTCTTCGTAGGTGAATCCTGCACAGTATTTGCCGCCGGGTGATGGTGCAGGACTGTTACACAGCCTCGTTCTTTTGTGGGTTCCATGTACAACTCCACCACAGGTAGCAGAGCAATCAAATCTTGCCCAAGGGCCAAAGTCTCCCCATTGACCGTTCACAATGACTGAATATACGAATGAAAAAAGTATTTAACCAATGAAATATTAAATGTACCCGATTTCTCGAAATAAACTGAAATGAAGTCGGAGTTTTTACAATTTGAACTAGAACAAAAAGCACTTTCAACTGTTAATTCAAAACTGCCTATCAGGCAACAAACAACTCATTTCCTAATTATTTTGCATATTACTTTTCTATCACTTACCTATGCAAGGGGGTTTAGTACAGAAGGTTGATCTATGTTCTGTTGTATCTCCTGGACACAGAAAACCATTGCCACTAGGAGAAGGAGACTCACAAACTCTGCTTCTGGAGAACGTTCCTGGAATAGTTCCTCCACATGTCGCAGAACATTTGAACTCGGCCCATTGTGTCCAGATACCCCAGGTGACCGCATTACCTGCATAAAAAGAAGATGCACTGCAACAGCTGCATGTAATCATTGACAGGTAATCACTGGGCCCACCTTTTGGACGAACGAGTAGAACAATTCTATGATGTATACACGTCATTTGATTTGATTGGCAATAGGCATGATCAATAGACTTTGATTAATTCATCAACGAGAGGTATTGTTAGTTAACCTTGTTTGAAACAAGTAGATATAAATATTCAAAGTCGAGCATCTAGGTTGGTGGATACTTGTTCATGAGTTGGGGAAACCTCTCTTTAAGGGTTGGTAGACATTTAGGATAAAGTCAAATATTTTAGTGTACGAATGGCTTCCAATGAATATAGAAGTTAGCAATAATAAGTCTAAGACATTAGCATCGTTTCTATCATAATATCATTCAATTATTGATGATCTGGGATCTGCTGTATCGGTACGAAAGGCATAATTCTACTTAAGGTAATATTGACTCCAACCTTATTCTTAGACTGCAGCATTATTAATGTTGAAGCTACATTGGAGTTACGCTGTTTCATACAAAAAAAAGAGGTGCAGACGGGTTGCATTTTCCTACCTCTACAATCAATCGGTGTTTCACACGTGGAGACATTGAATTGGATTTGATCACCGATACAGTCGCTGCCTCCGTTTCTAGGATGAGGCGTGTTGCAGTCTCTTGTCCTCTGTTTTTTGCCCAGTGCAATCCCTCCACAGGTCTTGGAGCAGGATGCAATGATCCAGATGGACCATTCACTCCAGCCACCAGCAATAGGTCCCTCTGCAGAGGAACGCGCACAGAGGTTACGATAATTGGACACAATAACGACCTTCAAGATCATCCACAAGATTATATTGATGATGATAGTCATGTGCCAAGACAATAGATGTACCTATTATCATAGGCTATACATAGCATTGCTCCAAGTGTTACATGACAACTGGGTAACAGATGTGGTATAAGTGCACGGAGCGCCCTTCAATGAAGCTCTCCTATCCAGTAAGAAACCACGGCGTTATTGTACATACTCTCTGATACACCACGAGAGCGGTATAGCCTCTTAGTGGATACAAGAGCTCTATGAACCAATACCCGGCAAGTATTTAATGTAAGGAAGATGCTGGTTTTAACAGGATATGATCGTATTGCAAAATACTATGATGAAATAAATCTAACATAGCATTCAACACAATTACTACACATTGCCGACTCCCACGATATACCAATGCTATTTTTCACCACAGACCATCAATCACTACTAATATAATAGTAGTTGATATACAAAAGCATTTTCAACATAATTACAAATTCACAAACACAAACCTGGGCACTGTTGTAGAATACACTTGAAAGTCCGTTTCTGATCCGATTCGCCAGTGCAGCTATTACCACCATTGTGAGGCTCTGGATTGGTACATGTCCGTCGTCTGAACTCATCTCCCATGACTCGAACTCCACAGCTAACAGGACAGTGTTGTTCCCAGTCCGACCACGACGCCCAGTTCCCGTGTGCTAAAGGAAGACACGTCAGGGAATACTATTATTATACTCTGAAACATTAACATGTTTAGTCGAAAGCAAACATTGATATGACCTTCAAAGAGCCAATTATGGATCTTCACATGATTGGTGACATATTATTTAACATTTATAGTGTACTTACCCAGAACTGTTACATAGGCTTTAGTAGTTTGCCCACTGATGGCGAATGTGTACAAGCCGGTATCATTGTCCTGTGCGTCTGTGACTGTCAAATAACGCTCACTGCCTGTCATATTGATGGCAATCCTGGCATTGGTGTTCAGACTAAGACCCCACTTCAACCATTGCCCGAAGGTGGTCACTGAGCTGTCTACTAGGACGACAAATCTGAACGTAGATCCACGAGTCACCACGAGACTTTCCAGATCTTTCACGACTACAACACACAGGTATACATGCCATCAATCTGGTTCATAGGAAACACATATTATGCAGCTGACACTCTGTCTAGTAGGCATAGTACAAATCGAATGCAACAATAATATTACAAGCAAACGAACACGGTTCCCGGACAAACAGCAACTAGAACTTCTGTACCATATGCTACATTAGCTTCTGACCTGAACACCTTTTTGAATACGAGTGCCCAACTAGTTTTTCACTCAAATATAAAATTCAAAATTTGAGTTAAGCATGAAATCCACATTAATTACCTGCACAGACGGGGACGACACACTTATTAATTTGACTCTCTATGCCAGATCCCGAACATTCTGGTCCTCCGTTTGCAGCAGGTGGATTGTTACAGAACCTGACATGCCGATATGTTCCCATGACATCCACGCCACAGCTCGCAGAGCACGTGACCAGACTCCATGCAGTCCAGTCTCCCCAGCCACCAGCCCGCTCCCCGTCTGAAAGGACAGGCATAATTATATACGATACCTCGCGTGACATTGTAGAGCGCGGTGGTCTAGAGGTAGCAAGTCTGCCTCATAATCCGGTGATAGACATGTGTGCCTACGAAAGTGTGACAGTGACGACATAATAGTGACATTGACAGTGACGAGATAAGTGTGACGTTGACAGTGACGAAATAAGTATGACAGTGACACCAGAGACGACATAAGAGTGACAGTGATGGCATAAGTGTGACAGTGACGACACATTAATAATAACTGTGAGAGTGACGACATAAATGTGGCAGTGACGACATATGGGTCACAGTGACGAAATATGAGTGACAGTGGCACCAGTGACGACATAGGTGTGACAGTGACGACACACTTATAATAAATGTGACAGTGACGATATAAGTGTCATAGTGACAATGCCGACATAGATGTGACAGACGATAGCAAACCAGAGCTGACAGCTCACATAATAAACAGCTGACCTGGACATGGTCTGAGTAAACAAGGAGCAGACACTTCCTGTCTGTCTGACCCTGGGCACGGTTGGCCACCAGGGGAAGCGGCAGGACTGTCACAGGCATGCGTTCTGTACCTGTATCCACCAGAAGGATTCCCACACGTTGTGAAGCATTCCTGCTTCCAGTTTGTCCAGAATCCCCATTGACCGTCAACTGGAACGTAGGCAATGCATGCATATACAGAAAGAGGGATGTAACGGCAAAGATTAAATAATTTTACAATGTTATTTCTCTGAGTCCAGTCCTGCATATTGCATAATTGCATTGCCCATTACACTTGTGTAGGAAAGTACTGATAAATAATTGACCTTTAACCCCAATCCATCACACCTACCGCAATTTTTACATCGTAGCCGCACCACCCACGCGTCAAAAAATTCATCTCACCCATAATATCATACATACCCCCGCCTCATCCACAGTTCCGACACATCATCTTTCACCAATTCCTCATCAATCATCACTCACCAGTTAAACGCACCTCTTCAGATGAACCTACACGTTTGTCATCACCATCCCTCCCATGATCAAACCATGTCACCGCCACCACATCAGCACTTCCAGGCTACCATCAACACCACAACACCCTCAGAGGACGTACCTGGGCAAGTCGGTCTGTTGCAAACTCTGATCCTGGTTTGGTTCCGCTGTCCCACACAATACTTCCCCAAAGCGGTTGGTGGCGGGTTGGTGCAGCTTCTCTCTCTGATCTCGTCACTTTTTACTCCGGTCCCGGTGTCACAGGTAGTGGCACACTGGTAGATGACCCACCCACCCCACTGGCCCCAGTCGCCATGTATGCTATCTGTAAGAAGGTACACATGAAATTAGAGATCGTCGATACTTAATGGTAAATATGAAATGGTCCTACGAGTAGAGCCTAAATTCGAGGTTTACGTCATTTCCTACTATAGTAAAACCATGGCGTAGCGAATAAGCCAATTTAGTATATAATCTTGTTATGTAATGTTCAATGGCATAATCAAATATTATATAGATTTGCAATGCTATTTTAAAGACTAGCATACTTTCCGGTAACAACTTTATGAAGTTCTGTATTCTTCTTAAATGACTTTAAAATGATATTGAGTGATATCTTTATCAACTTGTAGGATAACATTGATATGTACGTTAATTAATGCCATGCCAAGCAGTTGACCTTACCTAGCACTGTAACAGTTCCCCGTGCAACGTTGCCTCTAATACTGAATGTATAATTGCCAGCATCCGCTTTCATCGCTCCGGATACAACCAGACTTCTATGTAATACTTTACGTTTCATGTTGAATCGGCTACCACCAGAAATGTATTTCCTGTTCATATACCAAGCTCCTCCAAGCAAAGCTGCATGGTTCAGTGTTCCTTGTAGAGTGAATTGTTCCCCTTCGTATACGAAGATGTTTCCAAGACCGGAGACAATTTTCACTGGAATGAAAACACAACGCCATAAACAAATGTGTATTCAAAGTTAATACCACAATATTAGTAGGAAAAGCTGCATTATCAACCATCGGAAAGGATTAAATATAATAGAAGTGTGAATACTGACATTGACTGTTCAGGAGTTTATTACACTCTTCCATTACGTTTGATGAATGTAATCATCTGAAACACACACCCATATGTTTATGGATGCTAAGTAGGCATATAGTCATGGATTTCATGATGGCTGAAAGCAAGATTTAATATAAATTAATTACCTCCGTCATAACAAAAGGCTGCAGCCAGCTCTTCCGCAGCTGCCAGTAATGAGGTGAAGTCATGAA
>JAUTBT010041456.1:0-17181 GCA_032361225.1 Lepetodrilus schrolli | reverse complement strand
TGTTGCGGGTTTCCTCCTGTCCTAAACTGACAAGTCGTGATATAAGTGAAAGAATCTTGAAAGCGACTTAAAACCCCGATGCAAAAAAAAAAAACAACCAAAAAACAACAACAGGATGTTGACTAATTTGAATATAATTTAATTATAAAATTATGTGACGCAAAGTACACAATTATTCCGAGTTCTTGATTTAGCATTGGACATTATATTTCTTTAGGGTTACCGCGTTTCGTATTGTAGGTAAGTCTGGCTAGACTTTGTTGTGAAAACCAATTAATAATACTGACAGCGAATTCTTCAATAGCTACACGTAAGCTAAATTACTATTATTATGCAATCATGGAATTGCAAGACCTGATATGTCGGGATGTTGAGATGGTAAGACGTTGGTATGTTAATAGTCCTTTTGAAAGGCGTTGGCATTTTTAGTTGCCATGACATACGTATTATTTGGAACCAAAAGTGTAGAGACGTTTCCAAGCAATTTTAAAATGGAAAATAATAATTGTATAAAATAAAAACTTGACAAAAAGTAGGATGTTCAATGTTTTAGAATTAAAGTGAGTGAGTGATTATAGAGTTTAACGTCGCTGCGGGAATCTTTCACAAATTTGCGACGATATTTTTGAATTAGTGGTAACACTTACACACTAATTTTATATAATGTGTAAATTAAAAAATAATGTTACGACTCTCGAAGCGCTACGATCGTTCTGAGGAACTAGTAGAGCAAATCGGGTAATAAGCTACGGTTGAGCAATGGATATTTTAAGATTGCTTCCTTGAACATTAAAGCTCTCTTATAATTCGTGTCTAAACCGCTGCAAAAAATCATCAAAATTGTACAATATATAGTTGAACAATATTAAATCACGCAATACTGTGCCGTGTCCATATACTTCAGCATGTTGGCTAGTGTTCACTTTCACATTTCAGCCAAAATTCTTTATTTTAATTCATACATTTTATTGACATCTAATCGATCCACATATTCCAAATACGACGCTTCATAATCGAATATGACGCTTCATAATCGAATGTACACTCTGCCATTGAACATGAAAGGTCAAAGACGCGTTAGTCATAATGAACAAGCGCCAATCATCTTACAGACACTAATGACAAACCAGAATGATGCGAAGACTATTCCCTAGATAATATGTTGATACGAAAAACTACTAATTGGCTTAACCAAGTACAGATGCCAAGGTTCATCAAGCTCGACATACCAGTTTCAGACATTGCCTACAAGCCCTCTACATGTACATCCAGATTAGTGTTCACCAGTCATGGCATTGGCTGGCATACTATTTTTATTTAAATGCTAGATTCTACAAAATGGGTATAAATTTTGTTTAAGCAGTTTGCAAATGTGTGATAATTTGGCTGGAATAGATATTTTAGCTTTCTGAAATTACTACTTGTTTTCTGTATTTAATTTTGGAAACTGTACTATCAAGTATATGTGAACATGAAAAGAATAAGCACTTACTTACATAGTGGATGTCTATTTAATAATTATTGTTTAAAAAATCTAAATGTCTATTAAATGATGCATCTAGGAAAGGTATGTTGTGTTATGTAACACTATGTTACACATTCATACTATTAAAGGGATACAATCACGGGTTTGTTTACATATTTCAGTCAAATGTATTTTTACAAGAAAGTATGTACATTTGATGTGTCTACACAAGTTTATTGGTTAACCAGATATCCCACTGGTTTTCAATATTTTCATATTTTCATATTTTTTTATATTTATAGTTTTGTTGGTACCATTGGGGGCATACCAGTTTTTTCCCCTTATCATTTATCATGTAAAATAGGGTACTTTGAGAGTATGCTGATGGAAAATGTATCAATCTGTAATATGCTTATGTACCCTTGTACATAAGGGCTCCCTGATGCATATAAACAGATTTAAAAAGGCATGTACATCAGTCAGGAATTGGCAAAATGCAATCAAAAACAGGCACTGTACATCAACAAGAACTTGCATGGCTGGAATGTAGCAAAAGTGACCTAACCACCCCACATTGAATGATGCCTACTACTTCCGAGTAGAGAGAGTAGTGATATCAATTTAGATTGCAATTAAACTGCATGGAACCCACTTCATTTGGAACAAAACTCCATTCATATTATATAAAATGCAAAGACACTAGGGCACAGACAATGGAACATGTGCGAAAGTTACCTTTTAGAGGAACTACTTGTTCACCGTTCATAATGAGAAGCTGTGGTATGCCCTCACTAGTCGTGAAAGGGTATTTTGACCATGTTCATTGATTAGAGTTATCCCCATTAGTCTATTAGACTATAGAAAATTGAGATATTACAGTACATTACTAACTGATTATTCAGATTTTACCTGCAATGTAAACTACAATGGAATTTTACCTATTCTACAGTTGTAAAAAGCTATTTAGATGTATAAAAGCGAGTATATGTATGCTAAATGCATGTATTTAGCATTTTTAACTTCAATTTGGTCCAAAATGATAACTTAAATATGTGATTGTATGCCTTTAATAAACACATTAAATTACGTGAAAAATGCAACAAAGGGAATACCATAGTGAATCAACATCTCAAAAACATACACACATTCACCTGAAGACACTTTTACATAATCAGTCATCTCAATCAGAAATTCATTCCTAAAGTAATGTCTCTTGTACCACAGGTATCGGAAATGTTGCCTTTAAAAATGTTGTTAAATTCCTTTTTATTTTAAACGAATTGTCATGAATATAATACATTTCTTGTCTCAAGTTTATTTTAATTTTAGGAATTTTATAATATCTTTTTTAGAGACAACATTTCTCATGATTTCCTAATAATATAAAATACAATAATGGTTTTTACATTCATTCCCATAACACCATTTGTTGCAAATGAAGTGCATACAGTATCAGGCAAAATAGAAAACATCAAATTACAGCAATAACCATCTATTCATGCACATATTCCAAAGACTCTTTACAACAAAACCTCCCACTATTTTCAAACCATCCAATGTACATAGACTCCGCCATTCATCACAAAAGGTCAAAGATATGTTATTCATAATTATGATAATAAACAAGTGTCAATCATTTTCCGGGCGGGTGGTAGCGCAGTGGTAGAACAGTTGGACTTCGGAGCCAAGGTTCCAAGTTCAAAACCCCACCCGGGGGCCAGGCATCAATGTTCGCGAAAGTTACCTTTCTGACGCGATATTGATAGGATGCGATGTCTGTAGAGTGGCAATGCAGTTATTATCCTTGGTCTTGTCAGTACCAGCCGATGCTCAAGAATTATAAGAGAGCTTTAATGTTCAAGGTTTACTGCAACATTCAGCGCTACGGATGTTGCAGGTTTCCTCCTGCCCTAAACTGACAAGTCGTGTTATAAGTGAAAGAATCTTGAAAGCGACTCTAAACCCCAATTTAAAAATAATAAAAATAAATAAAAAATACTTTTCCAGGCACTAATAAGCATGATAAACAAAACAATACAGTGAAGCAACAGTAGTTTCAGTATCAACTTCTCCACCAATATTACTACTTGGTATGTCAGTTACAGTACCATCAATAGAACAAGCCTATTGCCATGACTGAGACTGTCCCAATCACTTGCATTATATACAGAACACTTCTAGTGTGAAATTCATCCAAATTGAGCTTTGCTAGTCAGTGATGCAGTGATATTCACAGACATTGTACATTGATGTACAATACTAAACAATTAGCCTCACATGTCGTAGTTCAGACTTCATCTTGTCAGATAGTACATGACTAAATCCCAGAGTAATATCTTCTGTAATTTAGATATATAACCACAGGTAGTTTCAGTGGTCGAATTAAATGGGGTCGTGGGAAGTCATTTGAAAATCTGCAATGTCAAAGGTATCTATTGAGTCCCCAGGCAAATTACAGATTTGACCACCTTTAACACTGGTCCCCTTTATTATTTTCTGAATGTCTAACACTGAGTTCTGGTAATTGTTTGAACACCCTAGTTTGACGTCTTCTTCTGGACATCAGTTCAAAGCACAAGTTCAGTAGTGTTCAATTCCATGGATGTATAATACATAAATGAATAGTGTTATCACATTACAGCCCTTCGTCCATTGTTACCCAAATTGCTCCACATAGAATTTAGAAGGTACGACACCCACAAATAGTTACAGTTAATCATCTTTTTTTGCTTCCTCTTCTTTCTGTTTATTTTTCATATATTTAGCCATTTGTCTGACTTTCATTTTCTTCAAATTCACCATAATGTGTCCAGTACTGAGAAGCCAAAGCACCTGTTAATAAAAACAATATTAGTAATGTGTATCAGAAAATGCCTCAGGAATATATTTGAAATAAATAATTGTACACTTAACTACATGTAAGTTATACATTATTGATAATGAATCATGTCTTGCAAGTGTTAACAAGAACTATAATAATATTTATCATGTTTACATAGCACCATTTTCATGCCGATAGTCAGTTCAAAAGCACTTTACAACTTAAGATAAATGTACAGTTTTCTTGTTTTGTTTTTTTAATTGGGGTTTAGAGCCACTTTCAAGATTATTTCACTTTTATCACGGCTTGTCAGTTTAGGGCAGGAAGAAACCTGCAACATCCATAGCGCTGAATGTTACAGTAAACCTGTGAGCACCGGCTGGTACTGACAAGACCAAGGATAATCATAATAACAGCATTGTCACTCTACAGACAGCGCATCCTATCAATATTGCATCAGAAAGGTAACTTTCGCGAACATTGATGACGGTCTCCCGGTGAGGGATTTGAACCTGGAACCTTTCGCTCCGAAGTCCAATGTTCTACAACTGCACTACCACCCGCTCCAAATGTACAGTAAAGAGTGACCTACATGGCTACAGATTAATCAATGAAATATTCATTTCATGCGAGTTTTAAGCAAGCTTTTTAAAGAATTGTAATTGTTAGTTCCGTCTAATATACAGACCAAATAATTTAAGGAATGTACCGTATTCAATATGATGAATACAATCACATCCAGTGGCATAATATACATACGAATGTAGATTACTATATACTCAGCAATATTAATTAAGTGCAAGTAGCCTTTTTGAACAGATACATTTAGGTCTATATCAATTTAACAATGAATAATTTCCAAACATCTACAGGCTCCAGGTACTCTTCAAGAATTTGCAGACACACTGGAAGAATAATGGCACCAGATTCCTCAAGCAGAGTTTCAAAATTTGGTGAAAAACTTCCCCGAAAATATCTGCCGGTTCTTAATTTATTTTGTCGAGTATATAATATTGGATTGTTGACATTGATGGAGTCTAAGAGTACGTAATGTATTCAGATTGAATATGTCTTGACTACGAATAGCTGTAACTCTTAAAGGCATATGTTCACAGATATTTATGCTCCATTTGTTGATATGCATAACATAAAATCATGTTTGTATTTCCATAAACCATTTAACAGCTTTGGTAGATAGAATTCCTCTGCAAAATCCCCCCATCTCTCTCTCTCTTTTTCTCTCTCTCACACACACACACAACACACACACACACACACCTTTGTATGCCTTTAATACAATTAATTATAGCCTCAAATTCATTGTAAGATTTTGTGAGGATCTGTAGGTAGCATTGGTAGTATATAGAATGTTTATATGTTCAATCTGTATTGTACTTACCAGTATAACCAGACAATTGATAAGCAGTGGTACAGAATACACAACAGAGATAAATAGACCGCCACTGTCGAAATACTGCTGATGAGAAAAACGTCTGAAAATAAAATAATTTCCAAATAACAATATAATAGTGATCATGGTAAAGCACTGAACTGGGTGTCTTTAGATCTTGAAGTTGGAGAACAGCAGAGGTGAAGTAAGATTTAATGTCAATGATATCGTACCTATATTCCTCAACGGACACTTACTTCCAGTTTTTAGCAGCCAGCTCATTTACTCGTTCAGCCAAATACACACACATCACTGAAACAAAGAATCAAGCGATCAATGAGGTCATTATTTTTAAATGCAGATTGTATACAGTGGTGGATTCAAAGTTGGTGGGCCAAACATACCAATCTAAAAACAATATTAATTTATTTATGATATTTTCTTTTAAATTTACATTTATCATGTTTATCTATGGGCTGTAAGACAAACCACTAGTTATAAATAAGATAACTATATAGTTAACTATATAGTTAGTTACACTCATTTTGTTTGTCGGGCTAAAATTTCTACCCCAAAATAGTTAACATGTTTAACATTTTTCACTTACATAAAACCACAAAGTATGAAGCTTGAATACGGCCACTATTTCTCGTAAGGTATGTCAACAGAGCACATAACATGTGGAAACCACACAGTGCCCATAGCCATTTCTCTGACCAGTCAATCTGGAATAGGAGGCAATGCAGGCATGAATATCATTAGTAGATGATTAATTAGCAGATTAGCACAAGACATGTATGTATTTGTATCATCATGGTCAGTGCTCAATTTAAAGGCAGTCCTGAGGTCATCTGAAAATCTGCAATGTTAAAGGTATCTTTGGGACCCCCTGGAAATTACAGATTTGACCACCATTACATTGGCCCTATGGAGAATGGCCCCCTCGTTATTTTATGAATTTCTAACACTGCATGTACATAAATTACATTAGTATATTATTTGAAAATTAATTTTAGTAATCCATTGTATTTGTTTTTTTATTAGTAGCGTGCAATGTGATATAAGGCCATAGTTGTTTGATTCACTGGCTTGGGTGGTCAAAAATATATATAAATATAATTGGCCAGTCGGTCGGGGCCAATATAAAAATAACAATAATTGGAGATTATGAACGGTCAGTTGACAGAAAATAATGTTGAACTTGTGAATCATGTAAAAGATCTAGGTGTCTAAATTGACTCTCAGTTGACCATGGAAAAACAGGTCAGTCAGCTGTGTAGGACATGTTTCTTCCACCTCTAGTCCATCAGCAACATCAGACACCTCATCACGTTTGATGTAGCTCCTGCTCTTGTCCAATCCCTAGTTATCTCCAGACTTGACTATTGCAATAGCCTCCTATCCGGTATAAGTAAACAACTACTCATTAAACTATGTGTTCAAAACACCGCAGCTCGTATTATCACCAGAAAATCCAAACACTTCCACATAACACCCGTCCTCAAGGAAGTCCATTGGTTACCAGTTACAGCCAGAGGTGATTTAAAACTCCTATGTATTACGTACAGATGTCTTCATGGCACCAGCCCAACATATTTATCTGAACTTGTCCCATACATTCCAGCTCGTAAACTACGTTTTGAAAATCTGAGTCTTTTGTCAGTCCCTTCCTACAGACTCTCTTCCTATGGATCTAGATCTTTCTCCCACAATGTGCCTGTTCTGTGGAACTTTATTTACCAGTAAGCAACCAAATAGGCTTCAACTTTGTGTCAACCATTGCCTGCTTACGGTCTTTACACATTGTTAAAACGACCTGGTCATTCACCGTGTATTATTATAATGTTCTAAAGGCTAGTACACTGTCGGCTGAATGTAATAATTATTTTTATTTTTCAAAGTTGAAAAACCTGGTTAGGAGGATCCGTGGATGCGGTAAACCAGGGAATCAAATAACAATGGCCTAATGGACTATAAATCTGAAAACGCCATTTAGTGCGCGAAAACAGAGACTCTAGTGCAAATACCCGGTTTATTACAAATTGTAACACTCTAGTTAGCAACTAGAGTGTGGTATCCGCAATGAATGTATTATGGTACAAGATAGCAATTTATGTGCACTAACAGAATGTTTTACAATCAATGAATCAGATAACAGCCAGCTTTCTACAGACATTCGATCATTTATACGCGATAACTGAAGCCTTCGTTATGTCGCAGTCTAGTCTCGAACATCGTAGTATGTCGAAGCACATTCTCGGTTCCGACCAATTCCTTCTTTAATTATCATTATTTAGATCCATCTTAGTCGAATTCGTAATAAAAATACATACGATAAGTCGAAGTAAAGTCAGGTCCCAATGCGCGTAAATACTATGTATTTTGTATATTTAGAAATATTCATATATTTTGGAGATGCATAACAAAAATAATTTCTTACTGTATGCAGGTAACTCCAAAGCCCAACAATTTCATCAGTTCTAATTGGCTCCATAGTGCAGTGTAAATAAGACAATAGTTCACAGCGATATCATCCTTGTTGATATGTTTATGGTTCTCCAAATATCGGAAACGTGGCTTAAACCGGAAGTATATAACGGCTGGTGGAGCAGTGTGTATTTAAAGCTAAATTTAAAGCGATAGTAGTGTGAGCATCGGTGGTCTAGTGGTAGAATACTCGCCTGCCACGCGGGTGACCCGGGTTCGATTCCCGGTCGATGCACAGTTTTACCTTTTTTCTTTCTTTTTCTTTTCATATTTTTCTTTTCTTTTCAACTAACACGGATTCTTTGTTTCCCCCAACTAACACTAACACATATGTTTGTCGTTTGTCAGTATTTAAATTGACTAATATTCAACTGAAATTAATTTTAAATTTAAATTAGGTAGGCCGTAGGACGTTTTTAATTAAATGTCCCAATACTACTTTGTTGCATTGCATCATTACTGACAATTCGAATACAACAATGATAAAGCTGATATTCGTATTAATTGAGATGCAGTTTAATTGATGATGCAAACATTACACAAGCGAATAATATCTCATTAGGAGAAAATCAGATCTGAATTGGCGCTCAGATATTTTGACTTGTATACGCAAGCCAAATAAACTGTCCAAATATTTAAGGCGCGAAACCTGAGATTTGATTTTAATTAAATTAGCGCCAGCCGAATGTTTAATCATTTGAGGGGTACTTGTTTCCTAAAAATGCAAGAGAATGTTGAATATGATTTAGATTAATAGAGGTAAATTTATTGTATATTGAATGAGCTGCCATGCCCGTGGTTGATATTAAAGCATAATAATGTGTTGCATTTTATGGTTATATTTGATGACATTCGCTGTCCGTACACATGTGTAAAGCAACGTAATATATTCATTATAGTAATGCAAGTTTGAATGTTGACAACATTGAAATAGTTTAGGACATGCACAACAACGACATTCATATGTTTGTACACGAGTTTAACCTACTTTCCTAAACTTTCATGTAATATATTTGTATGAATTTGTTTTTTTACTTTTCAAAGTTTTACTGAATCAAAACCGGGAGTTAAATAAGTGCCTTCATCACTTAAAGAAGCCAACAACGAAAACGAGATTGCTTAAAACATCATCCATTGTTAGGGCCAGAGGCATTCCGCCGCAGGCCATCTCTGGTATTGGTTATTAAGAAGCAAAATTGCCAATGTCATCGAGCACTAGTTATAGGAGGTCTGAGTTTCTGATATCACTGTCTCGTCTTTACGCTAAAATGTACTATGCGACCAAATAGCCGATATCTCCATGATTTAAGACGATTGGCAATAAAATCCTTTGGCATATATATATTCCTACGGTCAGGTCTTTCGGTGCGATTCTTGTCGGTTATTATTTTGAGAGAAATAAAATATGATGAATATTTTTCAATTTGAATGTATGATTTAGAAGCCACAATTTAAAGTAAAAGTTGTTTGAGTTATCGTATAGTTTGATCGTCAGTTATATAAATGAGCCCACGGTGAAAAACGGTCTAAATAGAGCGCTATACTCAGAAGTATTGGAGTAAATAAATAAAACTTCCTCTAGACTAAAAGCAATAAATGAATTATGACTCCCGTGGCAATACTTCAATTCATTCCATGGAAAAAGTAAAACCAATTGGAAGCCTAACCGTGGACCTTTACGATCTGTGCTCTACATTCTTCATGGATCTAGCATGGGCACCGTTACTCGGAACAGTTTAGTTGTAGCTACATTTGATTATAAGTCAAGGTATAAGGACCCACTACACGTGTAAGTCCATTGCATGAAACACGTGTATCGCTACAATACTCGAGAATATGGTCAGCTAAAACGATCGTAGAGATAGAAGTGATTCTTGCAAAACCAGATTTATAGTTGACTTACAATCAATTGTAGTTGCAACTATTTTTAGCCAGGGGGCCCAGGACTACCGGACTACTACAATAGTATTTTACTGCTAATTTATGAGATTCTGCTTATTAATGCGGTGTTTTGCACAGGGATGACTAGACGGAAACCAATTTAAAAAACAGTCAATGTTCAATTTATTCAAAGTAATATAATTATTTTTTAAAGATATTTGTTTATATACTAGTTATCTTACTTTTTGTATATACTGAACAAAAGTGTGATTTTATGTCTGATAATCACATCATTGCTGCGTGTAATTTGGTGTCATATATGATATTGTGCTGGAAAAGAGCATTTTGGACATTTGATGACATTTCGGATTGGGACTTTGACACAAGTTACAGGAGTATTTCGTATAAAACAAAATGTGTTCAATATTCCACACCCTGAATGGTTGCTGGCTTGTGCCCTGAGTGAAGAAAGACAAGGAGTTTGAATAGAAAGAAGCAAGCGAACAATGTTGATTGCTTACATTGTCTCTCTGCTTATGTGATGGACAATGGCGCATTTGAAATACTCTCAGACTGACTGCTTTACAATTCAAAATTGTGGAAAACACAGAATATCACCAACTCTCTACAATACTCTTAAGGAGCAGGGCATTTGTCGTGTTAGGTAAACTCACTGGGGCTCTAAGGATGGGCTCCCTCAAGAGTAATTTTCCCCAATCTAGTTCTTAGTTACCCAGTGAATCCTCACTTAAATTTGGACTCTTAAACGCCCGATTAATCAAAGTCAATGACAAATACAATGATAAAGGAAATGCTATTGGTCATCTCATACATGAAAGTGAGATAGACGTCATGGTTATGGCCATAACTGAAACCTACTTTCGAGGGGATGATAATGATAAAATCAACAAGCTGGTTCCGCTTGGCTATAAACTTATACACCTTCCTCGAAAGCATAAGCGAGGGGGCGGATGTGCACTTGTAATGAGGGAAACCATGCAATGTGTCAAAATAACTCAACTTACTCCCACAACATTTGAGGTTTTAACCGTTGAACTATTGATGAACAATCAAAACCTAATTGTAAACGTAGTTTATAGACCTCCAGATAACAAGCTACTTGATGATCTCTTCAAGACATTTGAGGATGTGACTGATATGTTACACAATACCAATGGCAATCGGCTAATCTGTGGAGATTTTAATTTCCATGTTGATGTGCCTAGCAAGCCTAGCTCGCAAAAGCTCCGGTCAATTCTTGAATCAAAATACTTAATACAACATATTCTTTTCCCTACACATAAATGTGGACACATTCTTGACGTAGTCATCTCTAGACAGCTATCCTTGTTCTATTGGATTTGTCAGCAGATACTGTGGACCATCGTATACTGCTGACCAGATTACAAGATTGCGTAGGTGTTACAGGTGATGCTCTCACCTGGATATCAGCCTATCTCTCAGTGATCGTTGAAGGTAAATCATCATGAAGACACTATTTAGAATACGGAGTCCCACAAGGCTCAGTTCTGGGACCTATTCTATTCACTTTATACACTTTCCCACTTGGTAAAATCGCAAGATGTCATCAGCTCCATTTTCAGCTCTATGCAGATGGTACACAATTGTACCTTGGCTTTCGACCTCTGGATCAGTGGGTCTAATGCTTCTGCCCTCACCTCGGCGAGTAACTGCATTGAGGACATACGGTGTTGGATGAAAGTCAACTATCTGAAGTTGAATGACGATAGACGGAACTACTCATCATATGTTCAGATCTAGGTTGTCCCCTGCTGCATTAAAAATTCGTGATCACAACGTAACACCAAGTTTGTGTGCTAGAAATATCGGTGTCATATTTGACAGCCATGAATTTGGAAATTCAAGCCATCAATTTATGCAAAAATGGCTTACTTTTATATCCGGAACATTATCCAGATCTCCAGATACTTGGACACAACTTCTGTGAAATTGCTCATCCACGCTTTCGTCACATCCGGATTGGACTATTGTAATAGTCTCGTGTATGGTACCAACCAGTAGCTACTCGACAGAGTGCAATGAGTGCAGAACCCTGCAGCAAGACTGATTACAAAAACCCGGAAGTACGAACACATCACTCCGGTTTTGAAAGTCCTTCACTGGTTTCCAGTTAGACAACGAATAGAATATAAAATTCTCATATTCGTATTCAAGGCACTCAACGACCAAGTCCCAGATTACATCCAAGACCTCATCGCTGTCCACAAGCCCCGATGGCTCTCTTAGATCACAGTCTTCACATCTGGCTAGTGTTCCAGCTACACGCACAAGAACATATGGAGACAGAACCTTTATGAAGACTGGTCCTGTGCTGTGGAATGCCCTTCCCAATAATATCCGGGATATCTCCAACTTGTCAGCTTTCAAGATCCATTTTTAAACTGTTCTCTTTAAGCGAGCATATGACTAAACGCCTTTGTGCAGACATTGTTCTGGAAAATAACGAAATATAAATCATGTAACTTTACTTTACTTTACTTTTACAATGTTTACTGCCACATTCGCTCGGTTCCGTAAAAATACGAAGTAGATGATGTTTCCGTCATCTGTACACTGATAGTTTGAATATTTTAATAAATTAAACAATGACTGTTCTTTTACTGGGTTCCGTCTAGTCCTTATCCGCATCAAGACTCATCTTAAATCATAGTTATTAGGCCCCGATCTCTCGAAATAAACAGCTAAGTTTGAGATTTTACTCAAGTTACAACACTGAGTCAATAGGAATACTAGTAATCTCAGCTGAACAGAATCTCAAGTTTGTTTCGAAAAATCGGGGCTAGACATTGAAACATCTCAGCAGCAACATGGGCATGTTTAGGAAACATGTTCTCTCGACTGGAGAAGTGGGATATGGTTTTGTCTGATTTCATCCTTTCACCCCCGTACGATGGAGCTGGGTCCGCCCGGATCCCAGCGTGTATTTTTGTACAATACATCCTCGAAATTAACAATCCTCGAAACCACTTTAGTCCCGTAACCTCGAAATGTGCCTGACTCGAACATTTTTGGTTGTACGGTATTAATCAATTATATAAAAATATGTTTTACAAATAACAAGTTATGCTGTATATAGTATGACTACCCTCAGCACACCAAAGGGGTCCGTGCGGACCAAAGGGGTCCGTGCGGACCCCAAACTTATTATATAGCGAACTTCAATGAATGCTCGTATACTACTGCCTGGATCTAGAGCGCAATAACGTCCAGGCACATGTGACATGGTGTGAGCCTTTGTCGAGTCATACCAAAAGGCATACGTCTTTCCCCCTGGGTAAAGAAATGACTCAATACATTGTAACTATCCTCAATACTTGTTGTTTCCCTACGGTAAAACATCGATCTGACATTGTAGCTACTGCATCTCCAATGCCTAGGCTACTTGGCGTAGTGGTTAGAATCGCGGCCTGGCCGTGACAGACCCAAATACATACTTCAAGATTGTTCCAATGGGGTAAAGAAATCATTAAAGAGTGTATTGATAAATATATCGGTAGATTCGGTTGATTCGGTAGATTGTCTCGGTAACTACTTAATAGACTAAAAACATAAAATAAAAAGTACAATTTGTTAATTTCTACTACTTGACCCTTATCCGTCTAACGTACCACTACCCCTACTGGGTCCTCATAGGCCCGTACACTATTCAATATATAGATAAACGTCAATAAAACACATTTTCAATATCATTTTGATTTTATAGGGTAAGCACCGTATTTTACAGTATCAATATACATGACATGCAAGTGGCAGTATTTGAGTATTTTTTTTACCCTAAGCGAAACGCATTGCATAGTATTAGCAATGATAATGCTGATTGAGTTGTATGCTCTAAAGAAAACTGGTAGCCGATGTCTCTCTAAGTGATAATATATACCTAAGTACTGCAGATACGGTAAATGCATAGAATTATGATGTATAAAAGTATGTCACAAACTTGGTATACCAAGGAAATTAGGATACGCAACCATACACTGTGCTAATATAATACAATGTGTTTCAAACCCTATTGAATAACCCTATTCAACAAATAGTTAGTTTGTGTTTATTTCTGGTATTGACCTACATTTTAAGTAAAACACAGACGTTTTCACCCATTACAATCAACACAAGGGACCATCTAGAGGTGCTATGCTTAACAGACATTACGGTCACTTCCTGTCCTTTGATGATGGGTACTTGCACCACGTGCGATATTTCCTTAGTACTTGAGATGTTCCTAAAGCCCAATGCACACGGCAAGCAAAAAAGCTCTTTATGTTTATCGAAACACGAAACAGGTTTCTTGTTTAGCTAAACAATGTTATTTTCCGTGTGCATTGGGCTTAACGTCCTGGATGTAGGCCTAGTACCGTTACCTGTTACCACTGACAAATGACCCTGTAAGCAGGTAAGGTAGTAGCTTTCCAGTTGATGCGACATCAATGCCTCTGTCGTGTTCTTAAGAATTAGTCTTCTTGCGTGGCGTGATGTACTATTCCACGGATGGTATTTGCCTATGACATATGAGGCAATTCTACTGATATAAAGCATGTTCATAAACACGAGTATCGTTATTTTTGCCATTGAACATGCTTCTAAAATGAATTAACAGTCCGCCCTCCTAGGCCCGAGATTACCGGTAGTGTATGCTTTTTAAAATGCCATTGTATAAAAATACCTTTCACTATTTATAGTTAAGGATTACACGAGCAATTTGTGATTATTACTGAATTCAAATTTTTAATTCAGATCTCATTGCATCATTAATAAAAGAAAAGCTGTTAATGTAGCTATTTAGTAAATATTTTGAGTAAATACTATTTATGTAGAGGGGCGACGTTCGAAAGACGGAACATACCTAAATGAAATAATATTTACTCAATATTATGAATATACTTCATGCCAAACTATGTTCGGCTCTAAAAGATTCCGTGTTTTTTCCTATGCTCTTTCATGCTATATCATAATCAAACATATTTTTTCTCTCTCGATAGCTGTTAAGCAGTAATACATAAAATTATAATTAATCTGTTTATCTCGTCAAGAAAAGTAAAGTCTTCACTCTGTCAGTGACTATCTTTCTGACATTTACGTAATTAATAATGAATAGTATTAAATGAAAGTTCATATAATTTACATTAATCTACAGAAAGTTTTATTTTGACTTATTGTTTTTTATTTATTAAATTTAAACAACCTTCGTCAGTTATTATTACTTGTATGCCTTTTATAAAAGTTGGGGTCCATATGGACCCCACTCCAAAGTTAGTGTAAGGTGTCAAGCTCCATTGTACGAGGGTTAAATTTACTTACTAAGACAAATGATTGAAACATTCCACAGCCGGTCAGTGATTGAACTATATTAATGGCCAGATTGTGTATATCCCCGTCGTTAATCCTTGGGCACTAGGACACAATTACAGCTCAGATTCCCGAGAATCCAATTCCATTCGCCAATTGATCACCATATTGTCTTCAGTGACAGCGGTTACACAAACTGATGAAATTCCTTTCACCACTGGGATCTTCAAATTATTCAGTTTCAATTCCAGGCTCAATCTTAATTAATTTTTTTAAATGTTTTATTTTGCTGTTTTATTGTTTGTGTGAGTGTGTGTGTGTGTGTGTGTGTGTGTGTGTGTATGTGTGTGTGAGAGAGAGAGAGAGAGCTAGCGAGAGAGAGAGAGAGAGAGAGAGAGAGAGAGAGAGAGAGAGCGCTCCCTTTCCCACACAAACAACAAAACAGCATTTCTCTTGTTAGCATCGTTTGCGTACATGTATATATATATATATATATACATTCTGTTTATTAACTATGTATGGCAATGCAAATATAACAACCCAAAATTAGGTCACTCACTGTCCGATGGTCCAATTGACCAAAACGCTGGTAGATATCCTAGTATCACAGGGGACCAATGTACGTAGGCGATGTTGGATATATCATCTGAAATTTCATTGGCACAGTTACGCCAGAAGAGGGACAACCACGAAGTCTTTCCATTACCATACAGTGGAGGCCCACTCGTAGACAGATAATAGGTGACTGTAGTTGCCAAGTCAGAAATAACTGACCAAGATAATTGAGAATTATGACTAGTATTTAAAGGACTCATACTGGGTTTTACATGAATATATGTTAAAACTATGTATCAAGAACAGTAGATATTTAGGTGTATTAATTTAGTACAAATCGATAAATCACGAAGGAATTCGGTCAAGGAAACTTTTTTTCCGAAAACGGAGTACAAAAGTAGGTCCAGTATAACAGCAGACCAATATTCCTCCACGTAATATAGTTGTAATATTTGCATTTATATTCTTCCCTGGCCCCGATGTTACAAAGCAATTTTTAAAGAGTTTTGTTAATAAATCCCTATGCATCATTTGAGTTGAGCATGAAATCTTACTCAGGAAAAGTTGTATAACCGCCAAGGAAGTTTAACAAAAGGGACATGCAGATAGTCAGGGTTTAATTCCAGGTTTACGTTATTTCCTGTTATAGCAAAAGCTTGGCATGCGCACACCCTGTTTTAAGATAGGACTAAGGTTGCCAGTGTCCAGAATGGTATATGTAATGGACGCTGGCCTAAACCATGAGATAAGGACCGATGACTGATAGATCAGTTGTAAATTTCACCCCCCCCCCCACCATAAACCCAGTCTGATAGATCAGTTGACGTTTTCACCTCCGTAGTAACTAGTATAGTATAGTATAGTATAGTAACTGATAGATCAGTTCACCACACGTGTTTCAAATAATGCCCTTTTGCATTTACATGATACAAATTTGGAGTAACTGCTAGAGTGCTGTTATTTATTCTGTAATCCTGTTTTTTTGGGGTGTTTTTTTTAAATTTGGGTTTAGAGCCGCTTTCAAGATTCTTTCATTTATAGCACGGCTTGTCAGTTTAGGGCAGGAGGAAACCCGCAACATCCGTAGCACTGAATGTTGCAGTAACACTGCGAGCACCGGATGGTACTGACAAGACCAAGGATGATAACTGCATTGCCACTCTACAGACAGCGCATCCTACCAATATCGCGTCATAAAGGTAACTTCCGCGAACATTGATGCCGGGCCCCGAGGCGGGATTTGAACCTGGAGCCTTT
>JAUTBT010041445.1:0-17187 GCA_032361225.1 Lepetodrilus schrolli | reverse complement strand
GTTGCAGTAAACCTGCGAGCATCGGCTGGTACTGACAAGACCAAGGATGATAACTGCATTACCACTCTACAGACATCACATCCTATCAATATCGCGTTAGAAAGGAGCGGGATTTGAACCTGGAACCTTGGCTCCAAAATCCAACTGTTCTATCACTGCGCTACCACCCGCCCCGTTGACAATCATAACAGAGAATAATCCAAAGGCTGTGAGTGCTACACTTTCATCAGTGAATAAAAACAGGTCGGTCAGAGTGGTGAAATCGTCCTGCTGACATTGACACAGATAATGAATATTTGTGTCAGCGATGTCGACTTACTGTCAATTATCATGAATAACTAGAACTTATGAAATTTGCCTCATGTCATAGTGACAGCTAGCAGCGAGAATAATTTAGCTGATATAACAAAAGTTGTTTGATTTGATAATATTATTTTGAAATAATGAGAAACATTTCTTCATTATTGGAGGTAAAATGTCTATGCCTACATATTTACTTCATTACTCATAATAATAAAAATGGTTAAAGAAAATATGTAGCCTTCATATAAGACTTATATGTAAATATCTAAGCAGTGGTGAACATTTCATTGTGGGGGAACACAGCGGTACATTGTATGCATATTTTTCTTAGTTACCTCCCTTGATTCATCAGCACCAGTTGTGGCTCATAGCTCTGTTTTCAAATCATTTCAAGGTTTCTTTTCATAATAAGTAGCAAATTGAAATGAGATACTTTATACAGCTGGAAAAATGTCAGAAAACCATGACTGATCCATTTGTTGTATGGAATGTATTACCATAAAGATGATTCATAAATTCTTTACTCCCCCCACCCCCCCAACCTCAGTATTTCCATTCCCAGCCATGTCTGTCAGCACTGCACCGAAGGCTCCCAGTCTAACACAGGTCTGTGGTGTTTGTGCAACACAACATCGGCTGCCTACTATTTATATGAGACTATGTCAAACATGCAGTTTAGACCAGCCTGACATGTAAAGTGAAAAATGCTGAGATAAGCAATTAGCCTTGTTCTGGTGATGCAACAGTACAATGCCACAGAACTGAGAAGGCCAGAACAAAGAGGAATGATGTAGATATATGATAATGGTAATGCCATGTATACATGCAAGAATGTAATTATGTATCGCTAGATATGAGGAAAACTTACGTGCACCAATCGATTTCAATTCAGTTCACTTATCATGTTGTTATTATGTTGTTATGAAAATGGTTCAAAACAACAATGTCATCGTCAACCTGGATAAAGTAGAAAAAAAGTAACTCGCTGCTCTAAAGTGCATTTATTTTCTGCGTCAATTTAGGAAGAAAACTGAAACTGATTAAAGTTTAAAATAGTTCCTTGCTGAAAGTCAGTTTGAGATTACAGAGCAGAGTTTGACTATGATATTACTAAACGTGGTGATCGAACTAACAAGAACATATAGTTTGACCTTCAGTTTGGTGAACAATGAAAGTATGTCATGCTGCCTCAGACCAGATAATCACATTCCAGAATAAATGCCAACCTCCATGATTCTTTAAGTAATCTTATAAATACTAAATGATAATATGACAACAGAAAGTCATGTAGAAAGCAAATCAATAATTACAACAAAACAATCAATGCCCAAATCACAAGCTACAATCTGAATAGCTTGGGCAACCCCGATGGATCAAAAATATTTTTCCATTTGTGGAATGAGAAATATTTATGAAGTGCAGGTGTTATTGGAATTTACATAAATAATGTCATGCTAATGTCCCACACTTTGCATAACCTCTTCAGAACATAGTAATTTGATCACACAGTAGTACAGTATATCAACGTGGCTTCCTTTTTTTATTTATTCCTTCCGTATTCCTCAGTGTACTAGTTAATTATTTATTACTAATCACAGATTGCTGTGTCAATACAACATACCAGAGCATGACTACACAACATAAATTACTATCTCCGTCCAACTGCGGCCCTTGTGTGTAAAATATGCATGCCTTGCGTTTGCGGTGCACTGCTCTGGAGGCTAACTTCTTACTACGGTAGTGGGAGGTGAAGTGAGGTGGCGGGCAAAGTGAGAAAGCTGGGATTTCAGCAACATCACAGCAACATCACAGTGTCTGCTTGTGGGAGGAGGGTAACCGGCAGTGACTATGTGTTACTATGAGAATGAAGAGCAATGGTTGATGCATGTAGATTGTAATAACTGTATGTGGATTGTAATAACTGCATGTGGATTGTAATAACTGTTCATGGATTGTAATACCTGTATGTGGATTGTAATACCTGTATACAGGGATTGTAATAACTGTATGTGGATTGTAATAACACATGTGGATTGTAATAACTGTATGTGGATTGTAATACCTGTACATGGATTGTAATACTGTATGTGGATTGTAATAACTGTACATGGATTGTAATAACTGTACATGGATTGTAATAACTGTATGTGGATTGTAATAACTGTACATGGATTGTAATAACTGTATGTGGATTGTAATAACTGTATGTGGATTGTGATAACTGGATGTGGATTGTAATAACTGTACATGGATTGTAATAATTGTACATGGATTGTAATGGATTGTAATAACTGCATGTAGGGTGTGGTGGAATTAATGTGGATAAAGAGTGGATTTGGGTGGAATTGATTTCAAAGTTGATTTAACTGGTGACAATGTTGGTGTATTTGGGTGGGGTTGATATTGGTTGAATGTGGTAGAATGTATGTGGGTGGGTTGTGGGTTAAGACATGTGGGTGAAATGTGGTGGAATAGATGTGGGTAGAATGTAATAGAATGGATGTATGTTTGATTAAGAGATGTAATTGATGTGTGGTGGAATAGATATGAGTGGAATTCAGTAGAATGGATCCAGGTGGTGTGTGGTTTAAGAGATATAGGTGAAATGTGGCGGAATAGATGCGAGTAGAATGGTTATGGGTTGATTTGGGATGTAAGTGTGGAATGTGGTAGAACAGAAGCAAGTGAAATGGATGTGGGGGAATCTTTTTCATTCATGCTTTCAAATGGTTAAACATTTAGTACGGTAAAAGGATTATTGCATGAAAACAAAACCTGTTTTCAGTTGGGTGGAAAAGAGCCAGAGATGATGCATGCTATGGAGTTCATGCCACAACATACATGTACATATTGAACACTCTCCAGTGCCAGAGTACCGTAGTACAGTGTGCACCCATCGACACGTGGTGAGCGTGTTCAGACTAGAGTGACAATGCTATTGACACAGTCGAAACACCACGTCCACGGAGAGGATGCTGATTAAACTGGCGTCCATGACACCACTCGTCCCGAGGGGGGTCCAGATGCAGGTCAGGGGCAGACAACTCTAGCTTTTCGCACTTGAACAAACAGTTTGAGTTAGCCTATGGTTGCGAGCACGCATCCAAAGGATTAAAATCATCTCTCCGTAATCTGTGAAGGGCGGAAATAGCAGGGTCGCATGATGGCAATCTGTTAGCTTGATTGTGGCTAATCCCAGAATCAAGAGGATTAGAGCTGAGAAAATACTCAAATGAACTTGCAACAACAAAAAAACATTGGTGCATTTTTCTTGGAATACCATAGAAACATCCAGTTACCACACAAAAATATATACAAGTTGCACAATTCAAGTCGATATAGATCTAATCACTTATACGTTACTAGGTACACTGAAATTGGGTACATATTTGCCTTTAAAACATAAAGAAAAAACCTGATTATATTCATGCTATGAACAAAATCCATTATACAATATTTTTCAATTCTAAAAAATAAAACCATAGAAAAGACAAGTTGAAGAGTATATGACAGAAATAAACAAGTGGGACAAAAGGTAAATGCTTTTCAATCAATATTTCCCAATCATTCATTTCTTAACAGGTCCCAAATCTGACTTGATCACAAGTACACACTTCACTACCAGATGTGACAACTGTGTATTTGATCACAGAGACTAAGATACAGTCATCTCCTAGCAATACATACTCTGCCTTCTCTGTGTATGGTCAAACTTCCTCCTTCTGAGACTGTACCACATCGAGACTGTACTGTATTGAAACTGTACTGCATCAAGGCTGTACTACATTGAGACTGTACTGCATCGAGACTGTACTACACTGAGACTTACTGTATTGAGATTGTACTGTATCAAGACTGTACCGTATCAAGACTGTACTGCATCAAGACTGTACTATATCGAGACTATACTGTATTGAGACTGTACTGTATTGAGACTGATAAGCATTATCAGGACTACACAAACCTGACCCGGGCTCCATAGGATTATCTCGTAGAGTACCTGCTTACACAGAATTCCTAAAATGTGATGCAAGGACACATAGAACATAATATTAGCAGGATTCTCTCCCCTATCTACACTTGAGGTTTGTAATTCTTGCGAAAATATAGTTGATATTTCCATGTTTGACAAATATTTCTATCTATATATCTATTTGGCTATTAATTAATTTTCACATAAATTAATGTTTTTTTCTATTCCATATTAACACCTTATCAAATGGTTACAAAAAATGTTCAACATACGACATAGTACTCTTTACACCACACCCTCTGGATTAATTATCACATGTTAATTACTACAACAAAGCTTGTAGAACCACCTTTTTGGTGCCCTCCCACCAAGCCACAAACCTTACCAAACTAATCTATTACAGGGTTAGGGTTAGGCTAAGTGGGAGTCTGGTGGTAAAAGTATTATATGTGGTCAGTCTATTATCTCCGTGTTATAGCCTGTATCAAATGTATTATGAACATAACTGTTCCTATAAATATTAATCTTTCCAATCTAAAAACCATCAAACTTTAAAATATTAGATATTAGATACATTCTAGCCAAGTATGACTTATAAGTTAGTATTGTACATGTACAGTGGATCATATTTATTTTATGAAATTACAAACATGTCTATCTCATATAAGAGGTATTTTGAGTAACATAAAAACTTGAATTTTGAAAATGGTCATGGCTTGTATTTGCTGAGCTACTTGTACATTCACTTGATATCAAAATAGACTATTGCCTTTAATACCAATCTATTGTAAAACAGTGAACAGTGACCAGTGCTACCCCAATCTACTGTTGGCTAGGTGGGAGACTGATTATTTCATATTTTGGCTTGGTTGGAGTGAACCACATTTTTTTTTATTATCAAAAGGTCCAGCTATTTGGAGACAAAGGACTGCTGTCATGAGAGTAGGGGGATGATAAATGCTAGGAATATGGACAGCATTGCTAGGTTGCCAGGATGCCAGGCTTGAACAGGCTAGGATTCCCTGGTCGTCAGAATCAGGTGTGCAGTAGGCTTTACCACATCGACACCTGTCTCAGACAGTGCTGGTCTCAAGTGTAACATAGGTAGTTTCATGGACTGACATGCCTAGTTTCATGGATAGTCTCATGGGACTGTTATGCATCTCATGGGACTGACATGCCTAGTTTCATGGATAGTCTCATGGGACTGTTATGGGTAGTTTCATGGGACTGTTATGCATAATCTCATGGGACTGAAATGAATAGTTTCATGGATAGTTTCATTAGACTGTTATGGGTAGTCTCATGGGACTGTTATGCATCTCATGGGACTGACATGCCTAGTTTCATGGATAGTCTCAAAGGACTGTTATGGGTAGTTTCAAGGGACTGGCATGCATAATTTTGTGGATAGTTTCATTAGACTGTTATTGGTAGTCTCATGGGACTGTTATGCATAATCTCATGGGACTGAAATGCATAGTTTCATGGACTGTTATGGGTAGTTTCATGGGACTGACATGCATAAAACAAGATGATACAAAGTCAGATTTATCTTTGACTCTGCCTTTGTTGTCTTTCATAATAAAACAGAAATAGTTTACAATGTTGTCAAACAAACGATGTCAGTAATTACTCCGAACTATGGTTGGGGTCTATATCCAAACTTGAAAGAAACGTCAGCAATAAATCGCCAATTCTAATCCGCACATGTCAATAGTGTCCCATTAATTATGTACGGAACAAATCAGGCTGCTTGGATACCAACTTTCTTAGTGCTAGGTTCCATATTGCTGATTAATTTTATCACACTAATTACCCATATCTAGGAGAAGCCCAGGGCTGAAGCACACCCACCTTGTGGTCTAAACATTGCCTGGCAACCAATCAGTCTACAGCCATCATGGACATTTTCATTTGGAATCGTAACTTGCCATGCTAGCTGATTTTTTATATGATGTATTTTTTGGTAATGGAAGTTTCAAGGGTATTTAATTTATTTTTATTTTTTACTTGCACATGGTAAATACTTGGGACGTACTGTTACTGCAAGTATGGTTTAAAGTAAAGATTATGTTAGATGGTTGATAAACAGCCGAAGAAAAAAATCAAAGAGCATAATATAAGGTATCACATTAAATATTCCCGACATGGAATTTTAATAGCTGAATTATAATATGCTGTAAAAACTCAATCATGTTTCAACATTTATATTAAAATAAAAATTGTAAAGATAGCAAAATATATTTTACTGTCAGGTACACATTTGGATATTTTCATTGAAATTTCATCATAATCTCATTCAATCTGACCGTTTTTTGGCATAACTAATAACCACACCTACTTTCCAAAAAGCTTTGCAGAAAAAGGTCAAACAAATATTTTGTGCCCAACTTGGACCATTATCAGACACAGATGCATAGCATAAGATAACTAAGAGCTGCATGCCATAACTAACAGCTGTAAGCCATAACTAACAGCTGTATGGCATAACTAACAGCTGCAGTGCATAACAAACAGCTGCATAGCATAACTATCAGCCATGCTGCCATAATATCAATCCAATAATTAACAAGTTACTAGGGGTGGGGGTGGGTGTAGAATAATAAAACATCATTTTATTTGGCCCATTATCAATTCCCTTAGAATAAAACAAATTATCAACGTGATGTGTTTCACAATGATCCTCACTGAGTGGACAAAGTCTTCACCGTTGAGATGGCAACAAAGGATGACACGGTCAAGGTCACGGCCATACAACCTACTCTCAGACAATGTCTGGCCAATCTATGGACTAACTCCATAAACATTTTGCATCTGGATACAAAGGGAGCATCACCACATACTGGCTACAGGGTGTTTACTGTACACAGTATAGCATCGGTGGATTTAATCCCAGCAGCCTTCACTGCATGTCAAACCGTTCTCCGTCAAAGAGAACATAACAGGATGGCAAGATATGATTTGAAGTCAAACCCGGGTCAACGTTTGATAGAAAAGTAACAAATTCTGAAAAAATTAAAGGAATAATCTCTAGAAATAGTTAGCAGACATAATCAGGTCAGCATTGTCAAATGGTCAGTACTAATCTCAAACACTGATAACACAATAAATATGAACAGGTATTGCTATATATAAACACACTGTTGCATACAATTGAAATATTACTAAGCAAAGTGTCCATTAGATACAATATTTATCTTACGAGTTGTTTACAACCACATCTAGCGAGCAAAAACAAAATAGATACGTTTCAATATAACAAGTTTTAAGATAAACGGTATCTAAAGGACGCAAGTTTAGTATCATATTTCTTACACACTCTTAAAGGCATACAATCACAGATCAAGTTGGACCGTTTTGGCAGTTAAAAATGCAAAGTACATGCACTTAGCATACATAATATATAATCGTTTTTCTACCTCCAAATATCTTTAAACCACTGTAGGATAGGTAAAATTCCATTGCAATTTACATTTCCAGTGAAACCCCGAATAATTAGTTGGTAATGTACTGTAATTAAGGGGGATAACTCTAATAATTGAACACAGTCAAGATAACCTTTCATGACCACTGGTACCAATAAAGCTATGTAACTATAAATATTAAAAAATAAAAAATTATGAAATATTGAAAACCAGGAAAATGTAGCTGGCTATCCAATATACTTGTGTAGACACATCAAATGTACATACTTTCATGTAAAAATAAGTTAGACCATGAGATATGTATACAAATTCATGTATGCCTTTAAGATATCACTTTTTATTACGAAAAATCAACTGATTTAGATAATTTACTGCATATCGATACAATGTTCTACATGTGATACTAGGTTACTCACTACAAAACCATTCAATGTCAGATATTGGTATGCTGAAAAAAGAGTGGAATAGCCTTTTCTCATTATGAAAAGTTGAATAATATACACCTACACACAAAATAGTCCATGGTAGATAACATTTAATATTTACATGATTAAAGGCATACAATCAGTTTGTTGACATATTTCATGGTCAAAAAATGTGTTTTACCTCAATGTATGTACATTTGAATCGTCTATACAAGTATATTAGGCAATAAGTTCCATTTCCCGCATTCCCCACCTGTTTTCAATATTTATAAAACTATGAAAATATTGAAAACCAGTGGGACCTGCGGAAAATGTAGCTTACACTATATACTAGTACTTGTGCAGGCAAATAAAGTGTACATACGTTATGGTAAAATACGTGATTGTATGCCTTTAATTAATGAAATGTACAAACATATGCAGATTTATTGGTTTTAGTAGACAAATTTGGCAATACATGACGAGAGTGACTTGGAAAAAGACGATGTTTTATATGACATCACTGATAGTTTTGATGTCACAGAATCCTTTTCTTATGAATGGAAAAGTAGTTCTGATCACTGACCTTGGGCTGTTGCCATGGAGCAGCCAATTGGCAGCCTTAAAAGTAATCCAACATAGGTGTGTTACCAAAATAATGTCACACAGTGATCTCTTCACAGGTGTGCATGAAAATGAAATATCAAGTGCAAATCATGGTCTAATATCTACTTGTGTACTTAGTTGACAACCAAGGCAAGGAACTGACAGTGGGAAACTGAAACGGAGCCAATGGCAAACTGCAGAATGTATAGGAGCCATAATAGTAATAGAAAAAATAATAGAAATAATAATATTAATAATAATAATAGTAATAATAGTAGTAATAATAATAATAGTAGTAATAGTAATAATAATAGTAATAGTAGTAACAATAATAATAGTAATAATAACAGTAATAATAATAGTAATATTAGTAATAATAATAATAGTAATAATAATAATAGTAATAATAATAATAGTATTAATAGTAATAATAATAGTAGTAGTAATAGTAATACTAGTAATAGTAGTAACAATAATAATAGTAATAATAATAACAGTAATAATAATAGTAATATTAGTATTAATAATAATAATAGTAATAATAATAACAGTAGTAGTAGTAATAATAATAATAGTAATAATAGTAATAATAATAATAGTATTAATAGTAATAATAATAGTAGTAGTAATAGTAATAGTAGTAACAATAATAATAGTAATAATAATAACAGTAATAATAATAATAGTAATATTAGTATTAATAATAATAATAGTAATAATAATAATAATAGTAATAGTAATAATAATAATATATAATAATAATAATAATAATAATAATAATAATAATAATGTGAACATTTTTATTGCGCCAAATCCACGCTCGAAAGCATGCTCATAGCGCTACATGCATTTGTAGAGCGCGCCATCCACCGTTAGTACTCTGTTAAAAGTTTACTCCAGGGTTATAGGAAACTGTTTTGGATGAGCATAGTTTTGTTGTTGGTTTTAAAGGATAGACATGATAGATAGAATATTTTCTTCTCAGGAGGAAAACACAACAAAATGGTGTGAATGATACATTTAATAGCACTTTGAAAAAAACAAACAAAAACTTTCGTTAATGATAACCAGAACAAGAAGATAACAAAATGCAATACTAAATGGTAAATGAGAAATGTAATTTCTTGACATAGATGAACTATTGACCGACACAACGAAACAAAACATAAACACATTAATAACAAAGCAGTATGTTTATGAGTTGCAACAAAATAAACATCACAAAAGTCATTAACAAATCTTAATAAAGTACACATGGTATTGGTCTGTTAAGGTTTTGCTTTCATGTCCGTATCTTTTCATAACCTTTGATTAATTTATCATAATTAATGTGGACATTTGTGCAGTTTGTTTAAAACATAATCAAAATTTCTGACAACATATTATCCTTAGAAGTTAACATTTTATGAATGCCTAGCATAGCTTATGGCAGCGTTCTGATGAAAACAAATTGAAATTAGATGTAAAACCAATTATTCATCAAAACGTATAAATTACTCAGTACTAGTATAATTTTATACATTTAGACGTCAGATTAACATTTTTCATCAAAGTAAATTCAGGATTGAAGCATGTGAATTGTGGATTACATAGAATATGTTCATACAGAACATTATGACTAGTAATTCGAGTGCATATTTAGAATATTTTGAAAAATATTGCTTCAAATTTAAATGAAATTGAAAGAAATTGCAGAATTGAGGAGAAGAAAATAGCCAGAAAAAAACCTCCATTTGTACAAGATAACAGGATTGAAATTTCAAAATGAATCACTTAAAAAATATTATTACTGATTATACATTGAAAGTGTTTGGCAATATCAACATACCAAATTAAGTAAAGCATTTGATGGTTAATGTAATATACATGTCCATTAAAATTTAATGCTATAAATATATAGTATCCACATTAATTTCAGCATTGATATATAATCTGAACATAAAATTATCCTCAAACTTTATAAAACAGATATGATAATTCACATTAAAAAAAGAAAAGAAATTGTAGGTAAATTTCGTACGAACCATTTACATATTCTGCTCGAAGTGTCATGGTAAGAAAAACATGTACGCACCACCAAACTGCTGTACAACTTTAATGATTTAAAATAAAACAGTACAATAGTAACAGGAAATTAAATGTGACAAAACATTTCCAGACAAGTTAAACTGGAACAAGAACAAACTGATTGATTGATTTGTTACTTAAATGAGAAGTACTCAACATTGTCAATGAATATTTCAAACAAATTTGTAAGAGATAATTAGTTAAATTAATTCTTACAAAAGAGCAAAATCAATAAGGCAATAATGCATCAGCACTTTACTAACTGAACACAGCGTGAGAGAATAGACAAAAAGTAAAAGCTGCGATATGTAATATCTAAAACATATCTATTTATTTAGCTGAGAGAGCATTGTCACTTAATGATAGGTTTATCTGGTAGGTGAACACCATCAAATCGCAAAGATAAGTGATAAAATATTGTCAAAAGAAAACTGACATAAATTATTACTTATTAGTATCATCAGTACTTGCCACATTGCTAGCAATATACCAGTATAGTCAGAGAGACTGTGACAAATAATAATCACGTCTTTAACGTATATAGTACTAAAATGGAGAAACTCCTCTTTGGAAAAGTATGGCAATTCAAATGAGAATACTTCTATTAATCAGGTTAAAAAGAATTGCTACTTCACAAAGCTATACAATGTGTACATTTACCTATACAAAGTACATGTCATAGCACAAGAGATAACAAGATATAGTTCCAACATGGCCAAGGTACCTCTGCAGTGAACACATTTAACATTCTATAATCCCAGCATAAACGTGGTACATATCAAGTACACAACCATACTAATAATTAATTATCATAATTATGTATTGAAATTGTAGGTATTTAGTCAATTGGAATGTAGTCTGGATAAATATAAACACAATGAACAGGCATAGTTAGTCATTTCAAATAGATTTGTAAAATTAGCAATCTAAATAATAGACTTTTATATTATAATAGAAATTTACACCTTAAAAAGACATTTGCACTGCATATCCCAGCAAATGAAATACCCTCTAGATGTTTGTCTATTAGTCACTTTCATCATGGGCAATTGTCCTCATTATAGTATTTACTTCCTATAATGACGGCCATTGACCATGATTAAAGTGACTAATAGATGGCCATCAGAAGTGAGGTAATCTGAATGAGGTTATCAGAGTTTTGCACTTGCTATGCAAGATGAATAAAGAGGATACTTAGTTGTTACCAGTTAGGCCATTAATACCTTTTATTGTTCTCATCTCCATGGTCAGTTTTAGAAGGGGCAGACAGGCAAAAGAATATTAAAACAAAGTGATTAGAATGTCTTGCAACGATATTACATACGTTTGTTCAGAATTCAATGTAGTGTATATTCAAGTGGCAGTACAGATTGATATAAATGGGTGGGCATTAATTTAAAGATTTACTTCTACTTTTGAACTGCATGTAATTTCAGGTAGGAATGAACTACTGCTTTACGTTGCAGCGGGAATATTTCACCCATATACGACGACTGTAATTTTAGGATCAGGAGCTGGAAGGAACACACATGACACAAGAAAAGGTACAGGTGGGATATCTGGAATGACACCCTGACTAAGGCCTTACTAAAACAATGGAGTCCCCCAATCACTCCTGTGAGGCCCTCATATGAGCAGCTGTGTTAACATTACAACTCATCACCATAGCAACACTTCCTTCCTTATGACCGCAGTACTTGGAGGACATGTGATGTCACACATGGCCAAACATACCTGTGTGGCTACCAATACAACGGCTACATGCCTGGTATGTACTCAACGTGTCTGTGGATCGCCACCTTAGCCTATGCATTGTTCAAGTTCAGTTCAGTGGGTACTCCTCTGCCCACTGCAGTCATTCACAAAACTGACAGAGCCTGTACGCAAACATGCCTACCCCTCAGTCAATCACATTTCATGAAAACTATTCAGGGTTAAATCAGGCCTGTCTGAGTCTTGTCGACACTTACTTCGCAATGATTTCAACATGTGAACTGAACATACATACTAGAGAACTTAAAAGTTCCTTCAGAATTTACAGAGATATCCCAGGCAGTGAACAATTAATATGTATACATTCAGGAGAATACTTAAAGTAATGTGAAGCATTTCTCAGCATGGACATAGTACTACACACATCACTAAAGCATATTATAGATTGATGAACAAGTTGCATGAGCACTGTCATATTGTCACAGGATTAATATTCTTTCTTTGGTCTTGTAATCATATGTCTTGTAATCATATACAGTACACATTGGTCTAAGAGTCCCGCTCCTTTTTAATTTTGAGTTGCTCCTTGAAATCCTCCCCAAGGATGGTAGTTATCTCCCCCTGCATGAAGGCCCATGGCACGTTAGATCCCGCTAGAGGGCACTTCTTTCCACTGGGACAGTACACCTCGGCCCCAGCACCCTGATGTTTGATACTGTCCCGCGAACATGGAAAACAGAACTTGTGTTCCCCCACAGATGGGCATTGAACGAAATGCGTATCCTCCAAACGTTCGTGACACAAAGTGCACTTCAAAGCTTCGGAATTTGACACATTGGATTCTGGCATGGTGCTACCGATCCCTGCGTCGGATACTGGACCTTGGTGTGGGCGACCGTGGAACAGATGTATCCCAGGAGAACGATGCCTCATTGCATGTCTTCCTCCATTCTCAACATGACTAGGCGATCCACCTGGGGTGATATTGTCCGTGACGTTCATCAGTGCTGCCATCGGTGATGTCCCACTGCCTGCATCTGGTGGGGTAGGAGTGTGATTGCTCATGGGGGACATCGATGTCGAACTGGGCATGCCAGATCCATAAGCAGCAGAGTTAATTGTCAGTTTCAAAGCTTCGCTTTGACTCTGCATCCACTGTTGGCGCTTGTACTGTTCCTCAGTAAGCTTACCTCCAATCTCGCTCTCGGGATCTTGTGAGGCTTTCCTCTTTCTCCCATCAAACACTGGCCGTCCCAAAGTCGTCTTGGTCATATTCCTAGCCAATGAACTTGGACTCGGCAAAGAAGGAAGAGAAGTGTCAACATGAGGAGTAGGAACCATGTCTTTGTTCACAGGTTCCTTGAAAAAACGGACATGCTCGGGCAGCATGTCACCAAGAATCCTCCAATCACCATTGCCATGTTTCATTTCATACTCCAGATACTTAAAGCCAGACGACAACCCTTTTCCCAAGTCCTTCATACAGTCTTGATACATTTGTTTCGCCACCCCAGAAGCGCTATTATAAATGGTCCCAGAACCGAGCGGGTATTCAACGAATATTTTCAAGTCATAATCACCTCCTTGTTTCAAACATGCATCAAAAGCAAATATACGCCCACAAAGGGATGCGTCTTTCTTGAACCTTACATCAAAAGGCACAGCATGGGAAAGAACAGAGACAGTTTCACGACAAATTGGTGGTCTCTGAGAAGGGTCATCAACAACACATGTCTTATTTCCGTTTTCATCACTGCTTGAATTATTGCTCTCTTCCTCTTCAGCATCCCCACGTTTTCCATTCATACCAGGTGGGTGGGGCATGGGAATTGGCCCCAGCCCGGGGAGATGCCTTCCTGGGGGGAGGGGACCAGGATACACTTGGTGTGGATGTACGCCTCTAGGCACTGAAGGACTTCCACGTTGGAGATCAGACAAACTTTCGTCAGGTCTGTGCAGAACGTGTCCAACTGCAATACCATTCATGCGTGGCCCTGGCCCAATTTCCATCACACTTCGGTATCTCTCCGGGGGTAAGGGTACGTGGTGTATCCGGTTGGGGTCCATGTGTACGTCGGTGTGGTGTCTCTGCGACGGGTGGGCGTGCGGAGGTCCCGTTTTGACAGCAGACCTTCCTTCCTGGAATCCGTGAACACGCTTCATCTGCCTGGCAGACTCTATAATCATCTCTATCCTGTCTGGTCCCTCGTAGTTTACACACCCCCGACACACGGATTCGGAGAAATCGTGTAACATTGCCCACGGTGTACGTGGTAGATCGCACAGGTAGCAGTGCTGACGATGGACTCGATGAGGCATTGACATTCTGTTCCAAGACAAATCCTCAATGACAGAATACGCTTTAAACTACTTCACACTCACATGAACACAGAATCCAAACATTACTGCAAGTCTAAGCGGCTGTCATCGATACCACTCCTGTCTTGAGAAAGCACACACTGATTAAAATCTCCCTCGCTCTCTCTCTCTCTCTCTCCCAGTGCCGCCGCTAACCACTTGAAATCTCATACAAGGTTGCGCGACAACAATGCGCATGCGCACTGAATAGCAAACGAAAACCTCTTGCTTTAGCTGGCTTACTCACGTGTGTGGCGTTTCTGGATCACGAAATGCACACAGTCAAATTACAATGGAATTCGATAGCCGAGTGGCTCCGATGAAACGAAAGTGTGCTCGTGCATAGCAATGGCGTACTAACCCGCACTCCAAGCAGACGAGCTCCAACCACTATCCAAATGTCCACACGAGCCCTCACAATATAAATGTAGGGTGTTCACAGCAGTCCCGATATAAAGAGATAGACTCGGAGACGCGCACCACAGTTGACAGTGCTCATAGTACGGTTACACCACGAGAGCGTGCTCCTATCCATTAATGACCAGATTTATTTCATGTCCTAGATTATAAAGCCGACGTCCAAACGGAAGACCGCATGCATGGCAATATGAACCGTCCGCCGATCCTTTCTATTGGGTTTATATATATGTTCAGCATGGAATAGAGAGCAGACTAGGTCAGCAACGTCTGTTGTTTTTCCACAATCGATTGTGATCGAATATAAATAGTAGAGGTAATCCCCAATAGCCTGGGTCAGGGGAAAACGTGCGGGGTATGGGGACAAGGGGATCACGGCTTTAGACTGGCGCTATTATACATAGTGACGACGCCAGTGTGATGTGCCAACCCCCTCGACAGCTTTGCGTGCTTCAAGAGCGAGCTGAGCTTGCATCTTATTAAATCGCGTTAATTTACATGTCTTCGCGCCAAGTCGTGTTCGTGACTTGCAGTCGGAGAGGCAATGTATTAACCGGACATATAGTTCTCGCAAACTCGGAAGAACACGTCAATAAAACTGCATCGCAAGTTCTAAAATAAAAAATATTCTGCAGGCTCTGGCACGTAAATTTATTTGTTTTGCACTTTGAAAGAAAAATCGATTAGCAATTTATCAGAGCTCCGAATTCGCGGGCAGTATAGCGAATTTTTTTTTAAAAAGAAAAAAACACAGCACCACCACCTGCCATTGACGTCGGGAAAGTAACTTTGGGATAACGCCAAGACCCCGCGGTTTTCACATTTGACCCCAAGGAATATTGGTCAAGAGAAATCGCTAAGAAATACTGCGTGACGTCATTGGACATCGCCGAAAGCGAAAGCAAATAGCATATCCATAACCTTTATAGAAGCTTAGAATCATAACCCAGACATGTTGAATATGATAGTTGATATTATTCTAGAAGTGCCGTCAAAGATCAGACTGCTTACAATAATGCCAAGGAACAGTTGTCATAATTGAGCCACTAGATGTTTGAAGAGTTAGCACACATTCATAGTCGACCGTGACTTGCCAGTCCAAGTAAGTTATTACTCCCAGAATGGTAGATCCTACAAATCTTTCACTTTCAACACAAATCAGAACCAGATTAGCACAAGGGACGACAGTATTGTATTGGAACACATGTACTTTTGACTGTACGGAATACAAAACCGTCTAATTTATTCTAATGCAAAGAAGACAGAACGTTCCATTTTCATATATCAAGGAAATATGCGTGTCACGCAGCTACTCCAAAAGCTTTGAACGTTCCAAACAGTTGCATACTGACGTCATGAGCGCTTCCATGAAATATGCTTCGTTTTCAACTAGAAATAATCGTGTTTTTCGCGGCATGCTTAAACTACAAGATAAATTATCCGTAGACACTCAGACATGAATAAATCATTTGTGCAAGCTTCACATTCAATAAATATTAACATGCAAATATCAATTATTCAATATACATGGTGGGTCTACTGTGTTTCTCGTGCTTAGGTGAAATGTACACGTTATGGATTCCTAGTTTTCCCCGACAGGCCACAGTCCACACGGACCAAACTTTTGAAATTTCTTACTCACTTGAAATAATTTGCAATGATGTACATGTATATCCTTTTGCTACGCATTAAATTATTTGCATTATAAAAATTAAATGGCATCACGTATTATCTTCTAAATGACATACTCAAAGGATCTATATTTTGTCGTCGGAATATAGTACAACAATAAGTGAACAACCTTGATGTCAAAGGCGGATAAACACGCAACAGCAGATTAGGTTCGCCCTCTCGATAAAGCTGTTTGTCGGCAGTTTTCAATGGTTTATTACATTAAAATGATTATATTGAATAATTA
>JAUTBT010041434.1:0-17187 GCA_032361225.1 Lepetodrilus schrolli | reverse complement strand
GCAATGCAGTTATCATCCTTGGTCTTGTCAGTACCAGCCGGTGCTCGCAGGTTTACTGCAACATTCAGTGCTACAGAAGTTCGGGTTTCCTCCTGCCCTAAACTGACAAGCCGTGATATATGTGAATGAATCATGAAAGCGGCTCTAAACCCCAATTAAACAAATAAAATAAAATTAATTTTATTGGTGCATGATGTGCAGATTGTAAACACAATATTTTTTAATCAATATTATTTGACATTAACAAAACAAATAATAATTCTCACAAATGAATTGTTGCATGTATAATTAATTACCTCTATGGAAGGTGACAGGCAGTGGCTTGATGTGAGCTGAAACACATCGGAACAAAAGCTGCAGAGATGCTGTGGTTTTGCACTATTAATATGTACCGGTAATCTGACTCCATTTTAATAATCTGAGAAGCAATCATTGGAATAAATAGTATTCCCCAAACGTGCTGTGTTTCTACTGTGGATGCTGTGTTTCTACTGTGGAATAAATGTAATTATTCCCCAAACGTGCTGTGTTTCTACTGTGGAATAAATGTAATTATTCCCCAAACATGGAATAAATGTAATTATTCCCCAAACGTGCTGTTTCTACTGTGAAATAATTTCTCAATACTCAATAGTGTTGATTTTGTCATAATGTTTTATTCGACGATTGTGACATTGTAGGCAGACAATGACTTTGACGTCACAATGTTATAAATTAAGAAAATAATAAGGTGGTTATTCTCCATAGGTCCAATGTTAATGGTGGTTAAATCTGTAATTTGTAGGTGGTCCCAAGATACCTTTAACATTGCAGATTTTCAAACGACCCCCGGACCACCTTTAAATTCGAACACTGCGTCATGACTTTGACATCACAGACAGGCGAATACTCAACAGCAGACTGGTGTCCATGGTTTATTCCAATAAAATGATTATGTTGAATAATTAGAATAACCTACTCGATATGAGTGATTAGAAACTTTATATCGTTCGTGAAATTAATGCTCAAAAGTTCCTCCCTAAAGCTTGAAACTGTGAACATTAATTTCACTCAGCACTTATTTTCCCTAATCAGTCGTATCTCATGGGCTAATTGTTCAGTTTCACCAACTGAAATGCTATCAAACTTACATATCAGATCGCTACAGCGGAAACTGTCAATATTGCCATCACTGAAAGGTCCAAAACAGCATGTGAATACTAAAGTGGGAGGTAGAGAGTTAATTCCATTGATATTGATGTCATATGGCCCATGGAGGTAAATCTTCAATAACTATTACAGGATGATATAATAAAATAATCTATTTATATAGAACCAAGTTCCAGCAGCTGCTCACAGGTGCTTAAGATTAATATGATCCATGAACTTAAACTAAGGGAGGTAACTCTGTATCATATATACATTGCACTCCATTCCTCCTTAAATGTGCCTGAATAACCTACTGTTGCAGCATCCCAATGACAAAACCATCTGCCCCAGCAAACTTGAGGTCATTGATGTCCTGCTTCATGACCTCCATCTCGAGGTCATTGTACAGGAAGTCTCCACCACGGGGTCGCACCATACAAAATACAGGAATGTTCACATTTCTCTTGACCACTTTCAACATTCCTGGAATAAGAAATAATACATGTCATGAATATAGAGAGCTATTATACATTGCACAGGCTAATTTGAGTGTGTTGAAGATATTACAATGTTATTTTCAATTTGTGAAGCTATTTTCTTATTCTATGGCCTCACAAGGGGTGCATTCAGCCTACACTACTTTTCTAGTAGTATGTAGTGCTACAGAAGCCTTTCAGCCAGCGTATGTAGTATGCCGTGATTAAAGTATGTAGACTGATTGATACTTAAGCATGTCTAGTCATCTACTCAACTAAGCGTGACTGTTGACTGTGAGCCATGACTGTTATGACAGCGATCTCCGCTGATGTGGACTATGAACAACTGTAACACATATGATATCTCCATACAAAGCTGGTATGCAATAATGCGGGCAGTACTTCTTGCACCCATAAACCAGCGGTATACCGAGGGTTCAATAGACTATGTAGTACTATTCACTATGGATTTGGAGCCTGTAGTGTTTTGTAGAAAAACCCAAAGCATGAAGTGAATGGACTGCACATATGCGCAAACCAATTTGCTGATATTTTCCTATGAACACATTCAGCGATTCAATACTTTGTAGACAAGTGTAGAATAGAATAGAATAGAATAGTAGAGTAGAGTAGTGTAGTGCAGTGAAATATAGTGCAGCCTGAATGCATCCCAGATACTCACCTACTGATGGTGTTGTCCCTCCTTCCATCAAATTCCCACATAATTCCACTCTTTTTGCACCTGAAACAATGTATCAACATGTAAATACACTCAATAAAATAGTTGCAATTTCAATGCCTACCAGTAATATGTAGTTAAATAAGGTTAGAGAAAATGATCTTGTGAATTTTCAGGGAATTGAAAATAAAACACATCTAAAAATTGGGAAATTGTCCTATGCGATCGTGTGAAATTCTTAAATATGTGAACGAAGCATATACTAGCTTATGCTTCAGCTTGGTTGCTTATATAAAATTTAAATCAACGGATCAATAGATCTGATGGCAGTACTATCATAATTTAATAAAGTAAGATATAAAGATATGCAATTATATTAATAATGAGGCCTGCGTATATAACTGAAATATAGGTTAGTCAAGCTTAACTTCAATCTAATGCATTACCATGTAACTATATCATTTAAAGGGACAGCATCATCATTGTATTGTTGTATCAACTATTCACAGTAATTCGAACTCTCTTGGAAGTTTAACTAACCTCCTTTCTCTGCATTTATGGCCGACTCGACTGAATCTATGCAGACCTCCATTGTATACTGGATCTAGTATTTGATATACAACTGTTGTACATGCAGCTGAGACGAGCCTGTCTCCGCTTGTAAACACACGCACGTGCTTGCCTCACCGCTTGCGGAAGTAGGAAATCCCGCCTCGTTCTGACTGCGGTTTTACGGGGAACACCCTGACACATTTAAAATTTCAGTCCCTTGTTATAGATATCATGGATATTAGATTACGAGACTGGTAGCATGTCTCCTTTATATTTTTTGTTGTTGTTGTTTTTAATTATTTTAATTTTTTTTTATTATTTATTTATTTTTACATAAATTTACTTTCTTTTTTCTTTTTTTTAGATCTAGAATATCTATAATGTTTTTAAAATGTACTAGTATTTACATTTTTTTTTTAAACTATCACCGAACCCCTGTGGCCTGGGGCGATAGAATAGTTTTTAAAGTTTTGTTTACATTTTTAATATATTATAAAAAGATTTATGTAAAATTTATGTAAAAACAATATTTTTTTAAAATAATTAAATAGTTACTATTTACTTCTTTAAAAAAAAAAAGTTTTTACATAAATTACTTTGTTCTTTTTATAATATTTTTATAATAATAAAAATAGTAAATAGTAAACAGTCTGGAGGGAAATTCAAAGCTAAATATTGTATTCTGACAGTGCACGCGAAACAGTCCATTCAAAATACAATGTCTAGCAGACAGCTTACTACTAGTATTTGTGTACAACCCACAAGAGAGAACGTGCATTGAGTCCTTGAACTTCCGTCTACACTAGGATGATTTATTTCATTTATTTTTTTAATTTCAATAACTTCGTTCATGGTTATCAGAGATACGATTTAATTCAGAGGTATTGGATATGCACATTTAAAATTTCAAGCTATGATCTCAGGCTAGACTGCATTGCTGGTCAGACCAACCCCTTAGACGGGTCGTTAAAATCCGGGACGAGCCGGGGTTATGACAACAGCTACACCTTATACAATATTTTACTACCCTTGTCAATGCCCCATAATAGCCATTAAGGGAATAATGTTGCAAACAATCTTATTTTCAGCATTGTATTTGTATTCACCTCCAAGTATATAATGCAAGTGTATCTTTATCTAAATAAATGTGCTTTCTATAAATATATGCCGATAACTACGTAATGTAATATTCACACACTGTAGGGCTAGGCTAACCAGTCCGAGCGCGGATGCTGAATGGCCTAACAAGAAATTTAATGTACTTTGAACATTACATAGAGACCAGTTTCATAGATTTTTTTTTGTATTGGTCTGTGTAGAGATGTGCGCTATATGTCGACCCATATGAGCGGGAATGCTAACTGTCTTGACAAGAGATGTACTTTATAATAGGGATATACGCAGACATTACATAGAAAATCAACTAATCTCAGCGGGTATGCTGACTCTTCTGACCATATATGCAACTAAATATATACATATCCTGACCACATGTAGTTGTGCGCTATATATGTGATGCTGACAATCTTCACCACTTTTGCTCTTGTATTATATACATTACACATACAAGTAAACCAGTCTGAGCGGGGATGCTGACTGCCCTGACTCGACTACCGCTATTTGTTTCTATAACGAAATGCGGGAGGTCTATCATCAGTGACGTCAGATCACGTGATTACGCCTTTACTCATTAAATGTTGTCAGTTTCCGGAAATCTTGGATTTCCGAGTTATTTTTTGGCTAATAACTTACTAATTATTTTTATTTTGTTTAAATGGAAATGCTTGTATTTAATCATAATAACGTATTAAATTATCATATTTTGGAAGGAGTCTCCTTTAAAGTACATCTCTGACCAGAACAGTCCATCATCATCCCCGCCCACTGCAATGCATATGTATAACGTGCATTTCTGGTATGAAATGTAAGCATCCCCTCTCAAACTGGTGGAGAGTTTGCAAAGTATATACATAGCGTGCATGTCTGGCCAGAACAGTCAGCATTCGCGCTCAGACTGGTAACTTGTATAATATGTATGGATATATAAAGTTCATATATGGCCAAGATATTCAGCATCCGCGCTCAGACTGGTCACTTATATGTTTAATGTATGTATATAACGTACATTTCTGGTATGAAAAGTCAGCATCCCCGCTCAGACTGGTCAAGTATCTATGCAATGGATTACATAACCAGCTGATAACGTACATCTCTGGCCAGAACAGTCAGCATCCCCGCTCAGACTGGTCGAGTTTCGGAAAGATTCCTCACTCATCTTTAACATTGGGAAAACATTCCGTCCTCAAGTTTCATTGTTTCTAGAAACGAATTATTATTTTTTGATTTCCGGGAATCGAACCTGCGCCAACACGGCGACAAGTTACAGTGTCCGAGCGCCTGGCCGACTGCGCTACCGAGGAACACATGAAAGCATAACACACATTTTCGAAGTCTTGTCGCTCCACGTAAGAAGTTTGACGCTATTACGGAACGAGTCTGGTACTTTTACGGACGCTTCAGTCCGCGAGTTCTTAAGTTATATTTTACCACTGCTTCAATAGAAAAGTGATTCGATGTTCGTGATCATCTTTGTTGTTATAAAAATGTGTCCAAAATATATTAAATTACATCGCTATCGCTATCGCTAATCCTAACCCTAACCCTAACCCTAACCCTAAGATAGTATAGTGGTGACCCAAGGGTGAAAGAAGACCTAGTACTCTGTAAAAATAACAGTAGCACTATATGACGTCACAACATCAATCTGCCATCCTCGGACAGTTCCGATGGTTTATCATGTGACATCTGGCTTCCATGTTGGATTTCTATCGACAGACACGCGAGTTCGAGTTGTACATGCATTTTTTTTCGCCACGTCGTTAAATCAGTATCCTTACAAAATTGCGTTATTCTAGGGTCACGGATATCATTGCATGTGATAAAATGACACACACGTGAATAGAATGGAAGAAAAGGGACGGGGAGGGGGGGGTGCGGGCGGAAATCATACACTTCTATGGAATTAATGCATATAACGTGTATTTCCGTTCAATAGTTCAGCATCCCCGCTCGGCCTGGTCTAATTTTCTATGTACTGTATGTACGTATATTCCGTACATATCTGGCCAGAACAGTCGGCATCCCCGTTCACTGGTCACTTTTCTATATAATGTATGTATATAAAGTGCGTATAATGTTAGCATCCCCGCTCAGACTGGTCACTTTTATGTGTAATGTATGTATTCAAAGTGGATGTGGTGAAGTTAGTCAGCATCCCCGTTCAGACTGCGGTCGGGGGTCTATATAAAGTATTTACATAACGTAGGCCTACATGCCATTGTCTGGCCAGAACAGTCAGCATATATAGCGTACATCTCTACAGAGACAAAAAATAAATAAAAATCCTATCAAACTGGTCTCTATGTAATGTTCAAAGTACTTTCTTGTTAGGCCAGTCACATCCCCGCTCAGACTGGCCAGCCTATCCCTAATATGTGTGAATATTAAATTACGTAGTCGGCATATATTTGTCTATAGAAAGCACATGCAGGTAGATAAAGATACACCTGCATTATATACATGTAGGTGAATACAAAAACAATGTTGAAATAATATTGTTTGCAACATTACTCCCTTAATGGGCCAATTGGCAAGGGTTGTAAAATGTTGTATAAGGTATGGCTGTGATACCGTCCGGCTCGTCCCGGATATTAACGACCGTCTGCGCGCGGATGGTCTGACTAGCGATGCAGTCTGCCAGAGATCCTAGCTGGTGGGCTCTGTTGAAACATTTAGCAAAACAACACGATGTTCGAAGCTTACAAGTTATCTCCCTTAGACCGCTGAGGAGCTCGAGTGTTTTTCTTTCTTATTGCAATCGCCTTTTTTTCATATAATTATCCTATGCATATTGCTTTACAGGAACATGTATTTCTCAATTGTAGTGATTATAGTGCTCATTGGCGATTATCGATTGGCATTTGAATTCATTAATGTTATTTGTAGATATAGCAAAGCATACATATTATTACGAGGGTATCCAATATTTGTGACAAGGACCTGTGGATCTAATGTTAATTTATGCTAAAATAGCAATTATTCTCAACTTTTCATAACCAAGGCAACGTTTCCCAGGCTGAATCAGATACTAGTATTATTAGTAGATGCCGTAAGTGAAGCATATAGGTAAAGTAAGTTACTTGCCAACTTTTCAAATGTCTTTAAAGTGTATGTACGTGTATCCTTGGCCTGATCAGGCCTTGTTTGTTTTATTTCTATCTGTACAATGCATGGATGTCAGGCGCGTATCAAGGGGTATTTTAAAGGGGATTCGTCAGTACTGTAATTGTACAATGTTTATGTTTTGTTCTAAAATAGCGTTAGCTAGGAACTTGATGTGGATGCGTCTGCGTATCTGCATAGGTTACTGTGTTATATCACAAGCGTGACACTTTAATAAACAATCAATCATCGTCAGTAAAAATAGTTTATTACATTTCTAGAACATGCATGTTACAGTTCATATTGCACGCTAAAATTGCGTATATATAATGGTCGTCTTTCACGGTCGGATTCTTGAAATGTCTCTAAATGCAGAGATAATGGAGTAGTAAATATTTTCACTGGGAAAATGTATTCAGAATATATGAGCGAATGCTATTAATACTAGGCATATTTAGGATCATGTGTTATCCTAGTAACTAATAATCAGTGAAGCGTATACTAACGAACAGACCAAAATGGAGTTATGCTGAGTTATGCTGAGTATGCAAGTGAGATACTAGTAATTGATTGACTACAAGTGAGATACTAGTAATTGATTGACTACAAGTGAGATACTAGTAATTGATTGACTACAAGTCGATACTAAAAACTACATAATGGCATACCGTTCTGTCTGATTAAGCAAGTAGCAGAACAGAACGGAACAGAACAGAAATTTATTCTCAAGTCACATATTATTATGTGACATGGAGAAATACGTTAAATTACAGAAAGATATATACACATACTATAAATCAAGGGAACATACGTATCCCATATTAAAATGTAAAGCAAATTTTCAGATGACTGGTGCCCATTTTCTTCAATTTTGAATGCCATCTCTCAACATGATTTGTAGTTCTAGCGCAATTTGTTTCGAAATGGTTCCAGATGTTTCTGTAGGGCGATTCAATCCACTATTCCGTGACGTAATCTGCAAACCGTAGAACTTGTGGATCATCTAGAACGGCGTTGTTCAGTGCGTTCAGCCATACGTACCTCATCTAATACCATATTCGCATGGACAGCATATGCTCAGGGTGTAAACTTGTAAACATGTGTAAATATACATACGTACGTAATGATAAAACATAAATTTGTATATGCATTCGCATGTCACTTTAACAAGGTGACTAAACCAGGTATGCAAGCATTCCGAACAACCTCGAGGAACTATTTGGAAAAAGAGTTAAAATCGCTAAGCCATAAATTAGATATAACGAATAATATAGATAGTGAAAAGGAAATAGCCTCTAGAATAGCAAATATCAACAGAGAACTAGCAGAAGCAAAAGCATAAGGACCGTTCATACAATGAAGAGCTAGCTGGGTAGAAAAAGGTGAAACACCAACAAAATAATTCCTAAACTTAGAAGCAAGAAACTTCCGAAATAAATCTATAACCGAAATTGAAGATATTTTCGGTAATAATACATTTACAGCATCCTCACAACTGCTGGCGAAATCAAAAGTTACGAGGACTTGTACGTAAAACATGTTTCGGATATTATCTTGGAAGAACTTGGAAAATACGAATAGTTCCAAACTAAGTGCAAAATCGTATAGTACCCTGGAGGCTGAATAAATGTATTGTGAAATATAAATATCTTTAAAGAAAATGAAAAAACGATAAAACCTTGGATTCACCACAGAGTTCTTCAAATTTTTCTGGAGATATATAAACAAGTACTTAATAAAATCACTTAACTATGTCTATTATAAGGAAGAATTCTCAACTACTCAAAAACAAGGTGTTATTACAAGTTTTCCAAAAGGCAAAACGCCAAATATCTCTATTAAATGTTACGTATAAAATTGCGTCTGTTCGCAGGACGAATAAATATAGTTTTAGAAGAAATAATCTGTGAAGAACAAAAAAGTTTTGTGCCAAATCGATTTATAGGGGAAGTAACTAGACTTATATACGATATCATTACACGGGGCTAACAACAAACCAAGTCTGCTTTTACTTATAGATTTCGAGAATGCTTTCGACTAAAATACCTCAATTTTGGTCTATCTATTAAGAAATGGATAAACATTACCACTTGCAAAATAGAATTATGTGTTGTAGTCCTACCCCTTTCTTTCATTTGTATCGAGGTTGCCGACAAGGTGATCCCCTATTTATCTCCCCATCTATTTCTCTTATGTGCAGAAGTACTAGCTCGAATGTTTAAGAAAAACAAGAATCAGTATGGAATAGAAATTGATTTAATGAAAAATGTATTCTCACAAGTTGCCGATGATATTACGGTCATTTTAGATGGGAGCGAAAGAAGCCTAAAAACATGCATGGAAATCCTTACAATATTTGCTCAGTTTTCAGGACTAAAAGTTAATATTGAAAAATCAAGGCTTATTTGGATTGGATCGGATCCAAAAAGTGGTCAGGCTATAAAATACCTTCAATATATGACTTACACAATATGATGATTCGTTTACTTTATTAGGTGTAAAAGTTCACGTGGATTTAGAAAAAAATGATGGACCTCAACTTTACCGAAATGATTGCTACAATCAAGACACAAATGAAAATTTGGACATGTAGAATATTGTTGCCGTTTGGTAGAAATGCGTTATTAAAAAGCCTATTATTTTGCTCAGCTGAATAATTTATTTGCGGTACCACCAAATCCACCTGAACAAGTTATTACTGAATTACAAAATGTATTATTTTAGCTTTATATGGAATAACAAGCCTGATATAGTTAACGAAAAACTCTTGCTTCAGAAATCGACATGGGTAGACTAAAAGCACCACTTGTAAAAGAAATAATTAAAGCACAATAGATCACGTGGATAAAAAGTTACTTTACAGCATTCAAAATGTGAGTTGACGCTAAACTATAACAATCATTTTGAACCTGAATTTCTAAAAATAAATTTGCAAATATAAGCAACGATTTTTGGAAAGATGAGGCATGGATAACATATACGTAGAAGTGCCTCTATACAAGTACAGATCAATGTCTAATACTGTGCCAACACATCCGGTACAATAACAACTTTAAAGTCAACGGAAACCCAAATATTTTACAAAACAGAGTAAACTTACTATGTAACCGACCGTATTAATGAAATTGATAACTTTGTAATATTCTGGTCAAGATTTCACCTATTATTTGTATAACAGTATCTGTAAAACTGGCCAATACATACAAGCTAATGCTACAGCTATCCTGTATATATCCATATTATGTGAAAATAGAAAAGAAGGTAAATAGAAAAGAAGAAGAGCTGTCTCCCTGTACTACCATCTTGGCCACGCAACCTTCACTTTAATGGAGAAAATCGGATCATAATTTGTCTTTTGCTGAAGATATATTTTCAATGGTAAATACGATTTCCGATTACAAGTAATTCTATACAGTTGCGACATAAACATGGTCCTATAAATCTGTTTGCATCAGAATTGATTGCATATATTTTTGGAACTGTAATGTGCATGTAGAAGTGTGATCAAGTCCATAAAAATACATTGTAAGTTTGGTCAAATATAAATTGCCATAACTAATTTTTTTAGGCTACAATACAATTATGGCATGCACACGTTCTGTACACTCTGTGTGTATGTGTGGGCGTGCGTGCGATAGTGTCGATGTCCGTGAATGTGCGTGTGCTCTCAAGTGACATCCATGTACTTCATTTGTTGTATCATTCGTTATTAGGCAGACATACCTTACAGTGCACAGACACGCGCTATACTTTGAAGGTTATTAAGTATTCAGGATAAGCCTGTGTGTCATTGAAAATGATGTACATGTCCGGATCGCTCATGGAATTCACAACTGAATCAAACAGTTCATTCCCATTTCTTGTTGGTGCAACCCTCATCTTTGGATCTCCGGCGGTGAAATGACCCGTTAGGACCGCTACCAAGAACATATATCGGTGGCCATTCTTATCAGCTGTGGTATAACTAGCAGAGTACTTCGAATTAACAGCAAAGTAGACTCCTTGCCCATAACGAGTAGCTGAAAAATACAGGATGTTTATCTTGTGCGTAATACACAGCCCATGTATTGCTTATGAAGATCACTTGGCACATTGGTATTGAATACAATTATCGTTGTGATTTACCATGCAGTAAAACCCCGCATGTAAGAACCTGGGTTTTAAGAACCTGTTTGGCTAAGATTGCCCCATTAGGCCCCCTTTAGATGAGAACATATTTTAGCCTAAAATCTATTTAGAAATTTGAATCTGATGAAAATAAATAAAATAAGTTCTATCAGGCAATGAAAATGAGTGAGATCCCTTTCAATGTTATGTATTACATGTTTAAATTAACGTTAACAGTAACTGTACAAACAAATTCCATTTCTTCAGACAATAACAGGAGAACCTCAGCTGAGACTGGTTATTTAGCCCCAGATGCACTGTTATTGTATTGTCTTGACCACATTCCAGTATACAAACAGTACAGTATCAATATTTTTCAAGCAACAATCACAGTTTTTTTTACTTAAGAAATTAAGAACCTGTTTAAGAACCTAAATAGCCTAACTTCCCACTAAACACCAATTTTATAAGAACGTCTTTAGGCTAACTTGAAAAAAAACCAAAACAGGTTCTTACATGTGGATTTTTACTGTACCAGATAGATAATTTGACAAATGAAATTTGAACTAGAATTGCAGTTTGGACTTCTTACTGGGTAAAGCCACAATCACAACTCAGTAAGATAAACATATCAACGAAATAAATGTGTAATACTCAAAAATCTATTTCCAAGTGAGTGAGTGAATTATTATTTTATGTCATAGCGGGAATCTTTCACCCATACGTGACGAATAATATCTAATTGTACTATAGATGGTTTAAAATGAAAATCAACATGAACAACTTGCATAACATATGATTAAAATTGAAGTAGATGATAGAATACAGAGAATGATAAACACTATTGGTAAAAATGGAATTAAAAGTGTGAACTCTAGTATTTAAAGTATTTAACTAGGATGCATGAGAAGGGCGCTGTGTAAACATGGTATTTATTTATTATATTTAGGACATAGATATTTGATTCCCTGGTTTACGGATTTTTCTGTGATAATTTTGGTTCGGGCGGTCGAAATTATAAATAAATATAATTTGATATTTTTTACCACCAAAGTATTTAATATTTTCTCAGCACTCAATCTTGAGTGCGCATACGCTATATAGGTCTACATTCAATACTATTACCATTCTTTCCACAGTAGCTCCTGTTGAAGCCGTGGGTGTAGATGCTCTGGATGGAGTCAGTACTGGTACCGTGCCAGAGGTGCCGCTCATTCTGCACTCCAGTGTTCTGTTTCTCCATCTGCTTCTTCTTAGCGGAGTACTGTTGGTACAGGGAATGGTTCTGGACGCGCTGAATCTGGACATGACGGGAGAAGGAAATAATGTCGCAGCCAATAACTAACTCTTTGGTGCATTTCTCTACCGATCTGTGGCACAGTTCTCTACTGATCTGTGGCACAGTTCTCTACTGATCTGTGGCGCAGTTCTCTACTGATCTGTGGCGCATTTTTCTACTGATTTGTGGCACAGTTCTCTACTGATCTGTGGCACAGTTCTCTACTGATATGTGGCGCATTTCTCTCCTGATCTGTGGCACAGTTCTCTACTGATCTGTGGCGCAGTTCTCTACTGATATGTGGCGCATTTCTCTACTGATCTGTGGCACAGTTCTCTACTGATCTGTGGCACAGTTCTCTACTGATCTGTGGCGCATTTCTCTACTGATCTGTGGCGCATTTCTCTACTGATTTGTGGCACAGTTCTCTACTGATCTGTGGCGCATTTCTCTACTGATCTGTGGCGCATTTCTCTACTGATCTGTGGCACATTGATGGTGTACCATGTGGATTCGAATCGCACATCATATCGCACAGTTCAGTGACCGAGGTCACAAATAAAGAGCCCTATTTGGGAATCAAGAGGTGTATACCCTTATTGGTTTGCTCAAATAAATAACGAAAATTAAAATAGTGTATGCAGGGTCTATTATTAATGTGCATGTACATAATACCACGTATTAGCTACAGCCCTGAAAAGAGACAATAGTAAACCATCTGCTACTGACCCCAACAACCTGAGCCGTAGGGTAGTTGATGGTCTTCATGAACAGCTCACTGGCTCTTGTATACTCATCTGTCCCACTGCTTACATCAACGACAATGACATTGGCATCGTCAGGCATCGTCTGCCATGTTTGTGGAGTCGGAAGGCTGGATGTAATAGCCTCTGAAAGGTTGTTAGATGAGCCACACTCAAGATCTATACATCGGTTTTAGGAATGAACATTTACTATCACTGTCTACTAGTTTGTAATAGTTTAAACTCAATATAACTTTTAAATACTTATCGGTTATTATTATTATTATTATTATTATTATTATTATTTTTTGTTTGTTAAAGGCATTCAATCAGAGATGGTTGGCCGATTTATTGATATAACGAAGTTGGACCTGAAACTATATTTGTATCTGATTTGTCTAAACAAGTGTTGTATTCAACCAGCTTCATATTTCTGATGTCAATAGTTATCAATATTTTCATATTTCATATTACTTAATTATCCGTGAGTAGCGCCAATGAGATAACTTCTCAGGTAAAATGGACGAGATTTGTTTGAAACGTAAACAGGAAATGGAAGTTCATTCGGAAACTGCATCAACTGATTTTCTGTACACGATAGTATAGTGCAGTTTCAGATTTCACTGGGCAATCCCCATTGTCACCTTCGCTAATTTTTAGTATCGTCTGTATCATTGAAGATGTGAGTGAACTATTCTACCGCTGATATTTAGCGGTGAAGTGATTTATTGAGGTAAAAAAGTCATAATACGTATATACTAAGTGAATACCGAAATAATGTGCATGTATTGCTACAATTCGGTCCAAACGGTCATTTAATATGTGATTGCATGCCTCTAATATGATTATGATAAATACAATAATAATAATAATAATAATAATAATAATAATAATAATAATAATAATAATAATAATAATAATAATATACTAGCATATCGCAAAGTTCCAATCTAGGCAGTACATGGGATTTGAGGACTTTACGGAACGTAATTATTGACCCGTCAAGGAATGTAGTTAAAACATTAATACTACGTAGGAGGTATAAACACGTATAGCAATTATAGAGGATACATTAATGTGTTTAAATCATCACTACAAAAGGATCGTAGGTAACACAACTGGGATACAGATAATACGTATATGATTATCTTTAAACACAACTGGGATACAGATGATACGGATATGATTACCTTTTAACAGGTCTCGTCTGATAATGCTCCATTTCTCATTTCCCTTGTGAGATCCTTTCATGCTGTTGAAATCTACCTTGATTTTCTCTTTCTTGAGCATCACTGTGCAAACAGACTTCTTTTTCTCAAATGCCTTCTCTATATCTGCATTGGTGTTTTGATCAAAAGGTTTCAGTTCTGTTCCTTCAACGTAGCTCCACTGTACACTCCGTGAGAGGAGTTCAGCTCTCTCCATCTCTCCTTCTGCTTTGTCGATGTCTCTCAGATATGTTTGGACTTTAAGCATTGTGTTGCTGACTTCGATATCAAGTCCCGTGATCGATATCACACAGCGTTGTTGGTCTACACTGATTTCGACATCGAATAATTCCTTTAAATTCTGGATCTGGGAAAAGAAATAGGCCGTTTTGTGAACTGAATATATTACACAATATTAATGGAGACCATTCTTCAGCTGCAACCTCGATACAGTGGATGTTTGATAGTTTACCTCCATGTTCTTATATCAGAATGTGGACATTGAACTGCCAACCAGTTGTCGGTTTTGTCAACAAATTGTCAAGTTTCAACCTCCAACCACAAATAAAATGTTGCTAGTCAAATTTTGTCATTATCGTAAATATAACTGGTCCAAATTAATTCTTTATACAGATAGTGATGAGCATCCAGTTCAATTAGTTACAACATACTCTGTGCCGACTGGTGTCATTGAATAGCACTTACTTGGTCATTTGTCATCTTTGCGATCATTTCATCCTTCAAGTCCTTGGTCTTTAGATCACGCATGCATATCGAATCAAAACGTTTGATGGCGGTGTCGATGCACTTTAAATCGTTGGAGAAGAAATAGAGATCAACTAAATCTGAAATGGATACATTGGCTTTGTACTTTGTTTACCCCTGGGCAATTGATCAGGCATTTCCTTATAATATACTAGTAATAGCACTACGAATACCTCTCTTAGTCTCATCACAATCCAGCTACCAAACGTTCGCATGATCACGGCTATAGGACAAGCACACATTTTCCTGGTAGTATTTAACTGGAATGTGTATCTGATTGTACCAGATGCTACTTCATCAATTTCCTTTCGTTGTCTTACCTCTGTGTGTCGCCCTGTTAACTGGCAATGATGATTTGCCAGCCATTTGTTGGAACTGAGAAGTAAATGGTTCTACCATGGTTTGTTGAAATACCACAATGCGAATGGTGTCAACGGTTCTGGGTCGAAGAGCAAATTCTTGGAATGTCTGGGCCATCACTGTAGCCATGTTTGTGGTAGATGTTTTTCCTGCGCCTGGTGTTAACATGAAACAACACTTGAACATAATAAAGAACACGTCTGGTGTCATATGTTTCAATTAGATGTCATAGCACACGTGATAGTACCTAAAGTGGCAATCACATGAAGAAATGTTGCAATATGTTTGTGACATGATAGCTATAGTATCTAAATCCTTTGCAAACTATAATAATCCGTGCATAATAAATGCTGCATATACATGATTAAAGAGGATGCCAGTAGTTGATTAATGAGAAATAAATTTGCACTGGTGTCTCATAATCTAAACTTGACGCATATACTTCTAATTTGAAAGGATTGTCCTAAACAATTATGGCCTGCCTTTTAATAAAAAACAAATATTAAACAGTACTATTTTAAAAGTAGGCATCACACCTCTCTCCTCTTAAAGAGGCAACATCATACTTGCAAGTATTTTATATATTTAAAAACTATTTTTAAAATCTTTCGAAATAATATTATAGTTAATTAAATAATATGAAATAAATTCTATCCAAATTGTAAGACAATGTATCGCCAATGTAAAGGAGGTCTTTCCCAACAGTGCTCTGTTATAAATATAGACTTCGCGCGGACGTCGGAGAAGACAATCTCCAGTCAGGGGCCGTATGCATGAACATGGACTACCGTATGTCCAGCATAGGCGCTATGCTCGGGCTGTGGTTTAGACGGTGCTTGAGTTGGTATGCATGAACTTGTCTTAACCGAAAATAGTCTCCGCTTAGCTATGTGGAATGCAACATGATAATGGACTGTTCAATGCTTTGACTCTCACTGCGCACGCGTGGTGGGACGAGCAGGGTCGACGGTTAAATATTTACACCGACAGGCTGTGAAGTCGAGAAATACAGTGTCAGTACACACACTGTCTAGCTTTTGTTCTATCAAACACAAACATTAACAGCTGATTAAATATGCTTACTAGTATATCACTTTCAATTTTATTTAGATTTATGCATTGGTGATAGCTTGTCTTATATCCCAATATTTATCAGCATATTATTTTGAATGGCTGCATTTAGTCAGCATTATTATCTAACTTTAAAATTGACCAAATATTGTCCCGTACTCAAGACCGAATATACAAACATAGTCTCAAATTGTATTATAATTATTCAATCCACACGCACAAAATTATTATAAAAATGTGGCATAGGAAGCCTGTGCACATTCTTGAAAACCATGTATTGCCATCAAACTACGACGATAAGCGGACTAATTGCTCTCCTGTTCTCAGTGGTGTAGTTCCGATCACGTTTTACGGGCGTTTATGGATTATTTGAAGCACCAAAGGAGGTCTTTCCCAACAGTGCTCTGTTCTAAATATAGACTTCGCGGAGACGTCGGAGAGGACAATCTTGAGTCTAAGGCAATGCATCATAGGCCTGTGTTTTATGGAACCGTTTAGGCTCTGTATACTGCCCTATCACTGATAAAACCCAAACTCGGAGTGGTAAGATGTCGTTTCTTTCATCATGCACATGTCGATCAAGAGATCAACGACAACA
>JAUTBT010041423.1:0-17187 GCA_032361225.1 Lepetodrilus schrolli | reverse complement strand
TGCCACTCTACAGACATCGCATCCTATCAATATCGCGTCAGAAAGGAAACTTTCGCGAACATTGATGCCGGGCCCCCAGGGTGGGATTTGAACCTGGAACCTTTTGCTCCAAATGCTCTACCACTGTGCTACACCCGCCTGCATGATGCCATTAAAAGTGATCATTAAACACAGGTTATTAGAACCTTTACTTTATATATAGCTAGAATACCAACATACAAGAAATATAACTTTTCATAAATAATTATTAGTCTAGTGAGTGAGTGAGAGAGTGATTATGGAGCGGGAATCTTTCCCCATTTGTGACAAATCTTTCTAGTGAAAAAAAAGTAATAATCCTACAAAATAAACTCAGGAAAAAAGTGTAAAGGTTAATAATATTGATGACAATCCAAAGCTCTGGTACGAAACACCTAGGCACAACCTTTACAACCTGACTGCACCATTGAGGTCCTGTTTCACAAAGAAATGACAGCGGCAGTCACTTCAATTCTGTAAAAACCAATACTGTAACTGTTTTCTGCAAATGCTTTGTAAAACGGGTCCAAGGCCACTACCAATGGTAAATGCCACTCATCTGCCTACAAACACTGCTGCAAACTCAAGGAGAAGGGGTATCACTTTCAAAACTGTAGAGTCTTCCTTGTCTAGCATTGAAGCCCCATAAAGCTGATAAACTGTAAATAAGGGAATACAGCCTTCGACCTCATTCAAGACATGGGGAGACTGGAGGGTGGGTCAGTATGTGTGTGTGAGTGTGTGTGTGTGTGTGTGTGTGTGTGTGTGTGTGTGTGTGTGTGCGTGGGGGTGTGTGTGTGTGTGTGTGTGGGTGGGGGTATGTGTGATTGGATGGAGATTGATTCTAGGGGAGAGAGCTGAGAAATGATTGCAGTTCAATTATCGGAACCATGCTGAGCCTCTACTGGACATTGGTCAACATACCAATCACGGATACTTTTCACTTGGAGCTGTGGTCAGGGGCCAAAAACCTGTCCAACACACTGGACACACTTGGCTAAAGCAAACATCTCTTGCTCCTGTACTGTGTGGACATAGGGTTAAGGTGTCACGTGTAAATGCAATTTATGCTGGCATGGCTTCATTCTGTGCAGACATGTTTGCTGTCTGATATGGCGTGACAAGCCTGAAATTTAATCAGGATCCGACAAGTGCTAGTTTAAAGCGGTCACAAAATTCAATGTATCACAACATTCGGGACAGAATATTTAATTTCTAACATGTAAAATTTTCAATGGCATTTATTATTTAACAGAACCCGCAATATTATTAAACTTTTAACCCTTCTATAATAATAGATCACAGTTCTTGTAAATAATAGATCGCATTGTCAGCCATCGGGGAACACTGTTTTCAAACAAAACAGAAAACTGAAGAATGTTTGTAGAAATTGGTTTGTATCCTGTTGACAAGGAAGTCATCTGAACATGATGAAGGACATAATGCATGTATCAATTTGGACATAGAAGATATCCAGCTGGACCCAGCTGGACCCAGCTGGACCCAATATATTGCTATAGGGCCTGCTGGCTTATTTGATTACAAATGCAAAGATTTTCATTGTGTTCACATAGGTTTACTTACTATACAATTATTATTATTATTATTATTATTATTACTATTGTGTTATAGTGCTGTGAGGCAGTCAAATCAACTCAGTTTATTACTATTATTATTATTATTATTATTATGTTATAAACAGTGCTGTGTGAGGCAGTCAAATCAACTTGGTGTTATGATATATACAGTATTGTCTAGCCAAAAAGAAAAAGTATTTAATAAAAAAAAATATATCAGTAACATTTGTAACCATCAGACATGCCAATATATCATGGTTGATAAACATGTCCGATCATCCAAAACATCCAAATACATGTTCACAGAAAACGTTTTCTAAATTAACTTTGGAGACTATTACAAATAATCTCAATGGTGGCAAAGATGAAAAAGATGAAAACTTTCCATTCCTTAATATTAAACCTTTGTGTTCCTTAAAGTGAGTGAGTTATTGTATTATGTCGCAGCAGGAATCTGTCACCCATACGTGATGCTTCGTTACAGACACAAGCCCCAAATAAATTCTGAAGAAGTCAGAATTACAGCAGCAATGGATCCAACATGAAAAATGTGATATTCAACTTAGCATAAAGACATCAAGATAACTCTGATGAATGCCCATAATGGTTTCTGCTTGATGTCATGTTGAGCAGGTCCCTGGGTATTAATCACCAGGAATCAAAGAATGTCTCCCTCATGTCTCCATGATGTCTCTTGTGTCTCCGCTTCAGTTGAGACCATACTGCCCCTATCAGAGATATCATCTCAATATCATCTTGATATCTCCCTTGTGTCCATCTCAAGGATAGCAATTGCCGAAATTACACATGGGGTTTATCTCCACGACATCTCATTGTCCCCGGTCAGGATCGTGGGGTTAATATCACCCAGGTGGAGTCCCTCATGTCTGGCCGGCCGGTCAAGACAGAGGCTGGACTCGGGCTCGCCTCCCCATATTTCACTTCAGCAATACAAGTTTCACTGCCTGGGGACATGGAGAGCAGCACTTGAAGTACAGAAGCAAACATCAACTTATGCTGTGGTCATTTGTACAGGAGTGGTCACTCAAATCAAGCAGTCACTTTGATGGGGTGTTGGGGGGGCAAGAACGACAGGCCAGAGAATTGTGGGAAGATACAAGTGCTGCCATCTGCAAACTTGACCAGTGTAATTCTCAAACATGGGATCCACTCGTTCCAAAGTCAAATGTCAAGCACATTGTTCATTCTATAGGTATCTGCAAATTGTTAAACACATTAACGAAAAGGCGAAGTTTAAAATCTATGAATGATGTATTTTCAGAATCTATTATCTGATATATTTATTGGGAAAACTAAAAAAAAAAATGTTTAAATATTTCACAAAATATATGTATTTTTTTTTATGTTAAACTACTTAAGTTAATGATCAAACTAAAACTGACTGATGCACTAGATATGAAATAAACAGAGATTTAACTTAAATAAACTACACCTCCTTACACCTCGCGTACATGTGATTACAACCACTGATTCCTACGAACTTGGCACTGTAATCATTCAGCATGTCTGATTGCTTGATTGGCCATAATTAGGTAAATATTTACCCATACTTCTACACTTTGACACGATTCAGCTGAGTTAACCATTCTTAATGCTATCAAACTCAGCTTGTAATTGTGTTCACTTACACAAACTAAACCACCATTAGCAGTGGGTGTATCATATGAAGGTTATCTCCCTTGTCAAATACACCAAAATTAGGTAGACGTGGGTAAACACGTGCCTTGTTGCCTATTCAAGTAACTTGTATTATACAGGACAACAATTCATTCAGCGGAGCGTCAAGCTGCTGTGATGCGGTCATGAACATCGGTGATCGTTATGGCGGCATAATTACTGGAAACCCACTGGCACTGTGGGTAATTATCATTGCTGAGCATGGCACCAGCCATCTGTACAGCTAACAGTTATATAGCACATCATCTAATAATACCATCACACAAGTCTAAAAATATCATCTAACTACACTGTCTGGCAATGTAATCTAACATGTCTATTTAAAATAAAAAAAATTTGCATTGGGGTTTTCAAGATTCTTTCACTTATATCACGACTTGTCAGGTTAAGGCAGGAGGAAACCCGCAACCTGCGAGCATCGGCTGGTACTGACAAGACCAAGGATGATAACTGCATTGCCACTCTACAGACATCGCATCCTATCAATATGGTGTCAGAAAGGTAACTTTCGCGAACATTGATGATGCCTAGCCCCCGGGGCAGGATTTGAACCTGGAACCTCGGCTCCAAAGTCCAACTGTTCTACCACTGTGCTACCACCCGCCCCTGCATCCTAGGAGAGACAATGCCAATTTTCAACAATCCTGGTGGATTTCTACTATGGAATAACCTTTCGATAATCATCCGTGCTGACTTTGTCATTTTGAGTTATTCGACAATTGTGATGTCATAGGCAGTCAATAAATTTGTTGTCATAGGGGGACTGACTAGGGCAAGCTTTCTTTTTAAAGACATTTGTCAGCAGTTTTACATGGTTTATTCAATGAAAATTATGTTATTAAATAATTAGAATAACCCACTCGATATAAGTGATCACAGAAAATATGTCCATTGCTAAATTTTACTCAGGACATATTTTCTGTTATCACTCGGATAGAGTTGGTTATCCTCTAATTATCCATTATTTATTATTAAAATTAATTTAATTTGTATTATTTATTATTAGTCATAGTTCGCTGGTTTATGGATTTTTCTGTAATTAATTTTGGTTTGGGTGCTCAAAAAGAAATTCAATTATATTATCTAATTTGATAGTTTTGCAGTCAGGTCCAATATAAAAATAATGATAATTAGAGATTATTAATGGTCGGTTTATCAATGTCAATTATTGTTATGAACACAAGTACACATTAATTGCTCAGATTTGAAAGCACAATTGTTTTCAAAATACTGCTTGTCAATTGCAGTATTTGTTATTAATTAAACTTTTGTTATGCATGTACATAATTACCAGTTTCCAATCAAATCGGCCTTGACTGTGCATCAATGGTTGTCACAAATGGGTGAAATATTCCCGCAGCGATGTTAAACTCCATAATCACTCGCTCATCACCAATGATGGTTTATACGACTTTTTCCTTCACTATTTATTGTAACACATTTAGGAGATTTCTTGCAATTTGATTGGTCGAGAAATAAAATGTTCTGGGATGAAATATCATTAGATCCCAGAGCCACATCACGGTGCAGTGATACTGATCGTTACTGATTTTACAATATGGCGGCCGCAAGTAAACTTCCACTTCCGAGAAAGTAATGAGGTTTTCTGTAATGAATTTCAAGAAATAGATCCTCCTGAACTTGTGTAATTTACCATGGATAATGAGGACGTCGGATAAATATCATAATAGTTAGTAATACATGAGAGTTGATCCAATGCATAGATGCCACAGACATGCCCCATTGTTTCTCTCTTATATTTTCCAGACGCATCCGACTAGAATATTTTCATTGGAGTTATTCAAGACAAACCTAACCCGTGAACTCAATAAATAAATTTAGGTACCATGTCGAGTTTTCTTCTTGCCTAAATAGATATTTCCAGTTTGTCATCCAAACATCAAGTGTATGCAGTACACTAGCTATGTACAATGTACGTGACGTCGCCGTAGATGACTTCATTCAAGCTTGTGACAGGTGCCGTGTCAAGGTTCCACACTTAACTTTGGCACGGATAGATGACGTAATTAAATTCAACTGTTTCGAGGCAGCCATTTAAACCTTGTGAATGGGGATTGTTCACCACCATCATTCGCGCTACCAAGAAAGAGTTCCTCTGTAACATGAAGTTTGGCATTGAATGTGTTACAATAGAGATAAAAATATTGTGTTTTGAAATTTGCGGGTGTTATTGAAATTCAACAATGGGAAATTTTCCATTTCAACCCTCCCCAGCTTGGATCTCCTAATGATAATGTTCTCAAGGTTATTGTACACTGTCGGCAGGATTTAATAAATTGTTCAAAGTGGATAAAAATGGTTTGGGGATCTGTAAAACCAAATGAAATAGCCTCATTATTTAAAAAAAAAATTATATTATTACTGTACGCAACACTGGGGTTGCAAAATTCATTACGGTATGCTAACGAGGGGCGTGTTGTTTCAGCTGCTGGCCCTGCGCTGTGTTACCGTTCTGTCTCGAGGACTGCCAGAACGTCATCCACTCTTGTCCAGCGTGTAGATGGGAACTGGGAACCTTCTCCAGATTGTCATAAATCTTGGAGGGGGAAAAACCTTTACGTAATTTCATCTTGTTTGTTTTTGTTTTCAGTTTGCATCTTTAATTGCATGGTTTTATTGGAGTGTTCAGCTTTAACTTGAATTCAGCTACATTGAGACCCCCTTTTTGTTTAACCCTTTCACTGCTTTTCAGGGCATCTCCGGTTGTCATGGAGAGAGTTAAATTATTAAATGGGCAATCGTGGTTTTTTTTTCTTTTTCTTTTCTTTTAGCAAGCATTCTTTGCTATTTGGGATTTTAATTACCTTACGTTACGTTACGATGCGAAACTGTCCGAGGATTGACAATGAAATATTTTCAATGCACATTGACTATGTAGTCATCTTTTGTTACTTTTAGAATAATTCCGTACTGATTAACCCTTTTCCTGCTAGGTAAATGTAAATGCCTGCACTGCTTTCAGCATGGGAAGGGTTAAGCAGAATCTGAAGGCACCATGCATTCAGCAGTAGTTTTCAGACTTGTTTCCATTTAAACCTCTCCCTGCTGGATAGGACAGGTACAGCTCTTTAGGGCATCTCTGATTGCCTTCAGCAGGGGGTATGGCAGTGACAATGATATGTACAACATGTCCTTGTTCCGTTCTGTTGTTTGATGTGGCTTGTAGTTTTGTTGTGGCTGTGGTCGTTGCAGTTCTTTATTCAGCACCAACTCTGCAGCATGTTACAACATTTTCTGGCTTATTTCTGAATGGTTATGTTATGGCTAAAATGTCCAACCGACAAAAACGTCCAATTGTTAAGTTGGCTAAAACCTCCAAATTTAACAAAGATTTCGAATATTTGGCAAATGCGTTGAATGTATAATTGGCAGTCAATGTCTACTAATAATATGACTACTGATATATTTCTTTTGGAGAATATTAAATTTCATTTTGAATTGATTATTGACAGACAATAAATTTATTTTGTCATTTTAATTTTTAATACTGACTGGATAATTGAGGTCTACTGATCATTATGAAAACTATAATGACAATTAAAATAATTGTTATGCTGTTTCAAGATGGCATCAGGTGGATTATTATTAAGAAGGCCGTTCTCGGTCATTAGTATCAAAAGACCAGTCGGTAGATCTCAGTTGTGGTTCTAGGGCCATTGCGCGTAAATTACCTTGATATGTAAATGAGCTTCAAGGGCAAATGTCAAAGTGCCAACATCAATATTATTAATTAACCCTCTCCTTGATATATTAGTCTCAGGCGTGCTCTTAGGGCATCTCCGGTAGCCTTCAGCAGGAGAGGGTTAATCAGCACCTTTATGAGCTATAAATGGTTAAAGTCAATTCTACTCCTGAGAATGTTTAATGGAAGTGATTTCTAGGGGTCTTTTGAGAGTCCAGCTCCTAACTGTTCATCATCCTTTATTTATTATAACTACCGGTATCTATTTTTATGCAACATAAGCAATGAGTGGCATGACCTGAGACAGACAGCTAGATACACAACAGAGATGTTGCAGTTAATAAACACGCTGTGCAGTATATCTAATTTACCTTCATATGCAATTAGAAATCATGGAAAACAACGACATGGCTTCATTTACATCAATGAATTCTGTACACAGCATTCGTCTGCGTCATGGTCTAGAACTAGGTCAGACCAACAGTCTGAGAGCACGTACGCAGCCAGTGTTAAACAGCTAGTAAATGGTCCATATATTTATTGAATATGGGCTGCTCATATTTCTGAACTCGATAAACTATGATATATAGATTTTTTTTAATGGTGATAATTCATGAATACCATGGTATTTTATATAATCTGTTTATGTTTCATTGAAATAAAAATAGGTACTCATTAGCTGTTATGATATTAAAATATTTTAATATTGGTAGTATGTATTTAGAAAATAATACAAATTCAAACATGTAACATGTATCGATCACACACAGCGTTGTTTGAAAGTTATATGCAAAATTTGCAACTTTGTTACTTCCCTTGGAAATCGAGACCATGCGTGCCAACAATGAAATATTTTGACTTGAATGAAAGAAACAAATTGATAACAAGGATCTAACATAACTATAGTTGTGCAGATTGCATTCAATATATTTCAATTCAAAGGATGTTGTGGTGTTATGACAAAGGCATCATGAACAAGTTTTGTTTCTTTATCTAGCCAAGAGCAATATGGCGTCGGACCACAATTACTTTCCTTTTTTGTTTATCACGATATATCACTTACAGAAAAAAATCATAGTAAATATATGGTGCATACGATATTATTTTAATTTGCTGCCTAAATCTATTGAAGTGTGTGTGTGTGTGTGGGGGGGGGGGAGGGGGGGGGTGTAGCCTATTCAATTTCCAGATGGTGCTAGGGTAAACAAGGTCATGATCAGTGTCCAAGAATTTGCACTCCAAATGGCTGAACTTAACACATACGCCAACAGCAAGTGAAGCCTTCCTTCAGACAATATGAACTCTCATCTGCCATTCCAACTGCAAAAATCTGCAAAAACTGTACTTGCAAGCAAGCCACAGCCCATCTAATAAGCTGGGTCATATAGTTATGAGCTCTTAAATATAGGATGTCTTTGTGAAACGGGGCCAGGGGCCCATTTAGGGTTGGCTGACTGTAACCATTACCACATCCCCCTTTGTTGGAATACATTGTTCCTGCACAGAAATATGTGATGATTAATGTTCACAACAAAATGTTTTTAGTTGGTATAAACTATCTTGGTTCCGTTAAGCTGACTGAGAGTAAAATCTCCTGTCGGGAGAGGGCGATGTTCACATTCAACTCCTTCATTGAGTCTAGTCAGGTCAGCACACATTCGGACTTTTCCCATCAGCCTTGGACAGAACTACCATCCTGATACACCATTCTGTTGTGACGTCCACCTGGGGCAGAACTACCATCCTGATCCACCATTCTTTTGTGACGTCCACCTTGGGCAGAACTACCATCCTGATCCACCATTCTGTTGTAATGAACTACCATCCTGTACATCCAGACGGACGGACAGATGGATGGATAGGTAGCAGTATTTGTATTGTTATATTTGTGTGATGACACTGTTGTCTTCCATGGCCTGGAGTCCGTCTTTACAATCTGCGTTAGTGGTAACAGCGCAGGTCGAGATGGCAAATGCTTGGGTCTCTGGTCTCAAAAACTGTACTGACCATCGAGTTTTCCCAGGCCACTGAAAAGCTCTGGTAATAAGTCCTTCCAGTTGTTGGACACGACGCGGTCATTGCGACTGACCAGGTTCAATGCTTCTGTAGCTGATTGACCCAACAGTGGAGGAGACGGACCTTTTACAACATAAATGTCCTGTTCGGTCATGAGATCCTGAGTTGCGAGGCTGAGTTTACCTCAGAATTCCCCCACTACACAAAGATTGTTGTTTCCAGCCGCAAATAGTATTCTCTTGCTAGGTGTTAGCCAAGGAGAGGTCTTTGTTTGATGTTGTTTGTATGGTACGACGGTAGCATCAGCTCCTGTGTCGATCTTGAAATTTGTGAGTCTGTTTTGATTTTATGATTTCTCAGCCAATTTGCAGAGCACAATTCTAAGATTACACCTGATATTAGAGTAAAATATTTTTGCTTGTATGGTCTATTTCATTGTTCTGTCGACCAAAATTTTTACTTTCTGTGTCGCGAAGCACAAAAATTAAGAAAATGTAACTTATTAATTACATTGATCGTATCTCACTTCTACTTGCATTAAAAATGATATTATTTCGCACATTTATACCTGAACATGTGCTATTTACAATGGAAACAATGTTTGCTTCATATGAGCAATATTCACAGAGCATAGCTGTCATGAACATTACCTCCCCCAGTGATGACGTAATTCAAGCTGATTGTATTCAACGTAACGTCGCGCTAATTTAATCCAGCAGGGACACGATGTTTTCATGTGACATCACATTGGGATGTCGGCTGTCAGTCAATGTTTGACCAGTTTATGTCACCGGATTTTGAATGAATCTTGGACCATCTCGTTTCAACTTACAGTCCCTACTGCAATGTTTATTGACATGTTTACCAAAGATTGGTATACTTCATCTGATGTTTTCCCAATCAAGGACATTTTTTTAATTGGATTTCTTTTCAGTTTGACAGCCATAACACTTTCCAAAGGATATAGTTAATATATATTCTGGTGAAAATTTTCTCAAAACTTGTAATAAATTTCATCAGCTTAGACAAGAATTAAATGTCTGGAGTTCTTTAACTCCCTTGCTCATTTCATCGGCTTGGCCAGGAACATGTCTGGAGTTCTAAAACCAGTTTGTAATCATACATTCATCACGAGTTTGTAATCATACATTCATCACCAGTTTGTAATTGTACATACATCACCAGTTTGTAATCATGCATAAGTCACCAGTTTGTAATTGTACATACATCACCAGTTTGTAATTGTACATACATCACCAGTCTGTAATCGTACATACATCACCAGTTTATCATCGTACATACATCACCAGTCTGTAATTGTACATACATCACCAGTCTGTAATCGTACATACATCACCAGTTTATAATCGTACATACATCACCAGTCTGTAATTGTACATACATCACCAGTTTGTAATCATACATACATCACCAGTTTGTAATCGTACATACATCACCAGTTTATAATCGTACATACATCACCAGTTTATAATTGTACATACATCACCAGTTTGTAATCGTACATACATCACCAGTCTGTGGTCTCCACAGCTGCTACTGGTATTGTTAACAGTGGAAGTTCAATTGATCAATACAAGACAATGCACGGTAGACGTACATGATATTAGGGAGATTAGGCGACACCATGTGTTACAGATCTGGTAACGCCACGCTGTATATCAATAATCTGTATAACACCATATGTTAATTAGGAGATTGATTTAGAAATGTAATGGATGTTATTGAAAATCGACATTGCACATTTAATTGTACCCCGACCCACTGTGTGACATTAATTAGAAAACTTTCTCAACTCAGTCATTTTCTTTCCATTTACGCTCAACCGTTAATCCAGGTATTAGCAGAATTGTGTAATTATTTTCATGGGGTTGGTGGTAGTGCAATGGTAGAGTGTTTGGACTTCAGAGCCAAAGGCGCCAATTTCCCAGGAGCCTGGCATCATTGTTCACAAAAGGTTCCTTTCTGACAAGATCATGATAGGATGTGCTGTCTGTACCGTGACAATACAATTATCATCCTTGGTCTGTCAGTACCAGCTGGTGCTTGCAGGTTTCCTGCAACATTCAGTGCTACAGATGTTGCAGGTTTCCTCCTGCTCAAACTGACAGGCTGTGATATAAGTGAAAGAATCTTGAAAGCGGAACTTACCTCCGATTAAATAAAAACATAAAAAATAAAAAAAGATTTATTTTCATGAAGATCTGCCACGAAAGCTTCCAAACCCGTGTGTATTTGTTTGTTGTAGGTGCTGGCTCGGCTGCTGTCTGATTCCGTTCTGTATCCATGATGCTCAGGACGTGGAACATACGTGTCCCAACTGTCGCCGCGTCGTGGGGCGGTACAAGCGAATATAGACCTGATCTCCGCCCACAGGCAGATCACCAGAGAATTGGCACAGCTGCCTCTACCTACTTTCCTATCATACTGATTGACATAAAGATCGCCAAGCACATTGAATATTTTTCTTATTACATTTTTTTCACCCCAAGGCTGGTCATATGGAACTATTTTTTTCTTGTTTTATGAACAAGTATGTATAATATCATGTCTATGCATTTGGAGTTGTGTGTGGGATATGCTTACGCTAATGACTACAGTTCCTTTTGGGGGGAGTTATGTCTTCCACTATATGCAGAAATCCATTCCTAGTTTTTATAACTGGTGAAGTGTTCCTTTTACTTGTATTTGGTGCGGGGTAACATCATGTTCAAATTGTGTATATTTTGTTAATATGTTACTTGGTACTTGTTATATCCATCAATTTTATGTTTGATGTTAATAGGTTCTCAGTGAACGATGTCCATGGTCCATGTCAATATTGGTTTTCCTTTGACTAAATAGTGTACAATGACTAGACGATTGGGATATTTATTTGTATTGCCCAATGATTATGGAATACAATAATTTTCGAAATAAATTACAAAAGTGCAAGAAAATGATTATCCCGACTTGTCAAAGATTGTCATTATTTCATATTTTGTTTGTATGTTTCGTGTTGAAACCACCTTGGTTCTAGGTGTTCTGCCAGTACTACTTTCTTGGTATATTATTTTTTTTCTAAGTGGTATATTTAGTACCTCGAAGTCTGGCAATGTTTCAATGTTTATTTAACCTCTAGAACTGGTACATATCCTGATATCTTACAATAAGACGACGATACATCAATATAGCATTACTATAGTTGATTGGATGAGGTGATCGCTGATTGGACAAGGCTCGTAGTGTGAGGGATGATTGACAGGAGTCTCTCATCGGCAGATTTGAGAGTGATAGGTAATGACTTTAAATTAATAATTTCTCGTAAAATGGTTGAGCATTTCAGATAACCAACTCACCACAATATTTAAGGATTATCTATCTTGCACTCGTGCATTAATTTAATATTTTCATATTTTTTTATCACGAGATAAAAAAAATAGTAAAACAAAATATGAAAATATTATAATCAGTGGGACATGTGGAAAATGTAGCTTGTTGCCCAATATACTCGTGTAGACAAATCAAATGTACATACTTTCTGGGAAATAGGTTAGGACCATGAAATATGTCACAAAATGTAATTGTATGACTTTAATTGACTGTTCAAAGTAATCTGTTAATCTGCAGTATAATCTCAATGTCTTCGTTATCCATTCTCGCATTATGATGAAACGTAAAAGATTATGTTCACTTATTCACAATTGCACAATTTACAATTTTTTTAATACATGCAAGATAGATTTTTACATAATTTCTATGAAGTTCCCACTGGGTAACAAATTCCATTGAATCAACATTATTTTCTTAAATAGTCTGGTAGATTATGTCCACAGATTTGTACTCTATTTTAACCATTTCCCTGGTGGATATGCCGTATAAAGCAGTGATTGTGAATAATTCAACAGGGAAAGGGTTAATCTATTTTTCAGTTGAATGACCTCCACCACGTGTGCCTTTTTCTAATAGCATACAGATTTGTTTTTTTACTTAAGCCTTTTGCTGATGTCATACATGTCAATATTTTCCAAAATTGTGCCTTTTGCTGAATTCAGCTTTTTACAGACAATGGTTTTGGTGTTATTCATTCAAACCTGTCATTAGCACAATTGATGAACCCTTGATAAACCAGACAGCCCAGTTTCGTGAGAATATCAAATATTGTCCCAGTTGACATCCGGGGTGCAAGAATGCCTTGAAATAAGATTGGGTATATTGTATTTATTGATTAGCATCCAGACAACATAGCTGTTATGTGAACTCAATGCAATGCCAGTTATATTTAGCAAAAGGCGTATTTATTCAAGTTAATTATAGCTCTGGGTCCCATTTCACAGAACAATTGTAGCGCTACGAGAGTCAATTACTCCCATCCGTTAACATAGAGTTACGATTCTCACTGCGTTGCGATCGTTCTGTGGGACGGGGGCCAGGAGATTGTTGTTTATCAATGTCGTTAAAATCAGATTCGACCTGACGCTGAGATATTTGGTCATACACTAGTTCACTCTGTCGAGCAAATAGACTCCAATTTCACGAGGGACATACTTTCATTAATCACTTGTATCAAGTGGGTTATTCTAATTATTCAATTTAATCATTTTAATGTAATAAACCATTGAAAACTGCCGACAAACAGCTTCATCGAGAGGGCGAACTAGCAGTCTAAAACGTGTAAATTTCGCCTAAGCACGAGAAACACAGTTATTACACAGTAGATATCCACCACGTATGTTGAATAATCTGTATTGCTGGACATCTGGTGTTGGGCTTATCTCGGGTTTACAATATGCAATTTACCTTTCCCCAGCTTGCTGTGACTCGCGAGTGTGGAGAATGTTAAAAGTTAAAGAACTGTTGGTGCTAATTTACTATCCATATGTAGTGAGAAACATCTGGCTAGTTCCTATGCAATTATCCATAAACTTGTAGTGTTACAATAGTTGTTCGTCCAGTTTTATTGATCAAGGCATCGTTCATTGGAACGAATATCCACTAAGAAACTAGAGCACTTTCATGGTGAACGTCAAACAAGACAAGTACAAGAGAAGCATTGGTCTCCTAGTGGATATGAGAGTTTCAAGAAATGCTGCAAATTCCAGTCTCCTGCATGAAACACCTGTATTGCTACAATAATTGAGAATCTGGAGTCCATCGTTCTGGGTCCAGTTGCACAACACTCTTGTAGGCTACAATAGTTGTAGGGACTTGCAACTGCCGCTACAATAGTTGTAGCGCTGTCTTATTCCGATAGCCTACAACAAGAGCTTCGTGCAACCCAATTCCAATTGTAGAAGATTCTACAATTGAACTTACAACTATTGTAGCGCTACAAGAGCGGTGTGCAACTGGACCCACTTGTACAAAGTGGTATAACCCTAAGAAGCCGTATCTACTATAGCAGCCATTGTCCTGGGGTCTGTTCCACAGAACAGTCGTAATGTTACAAGAGTCGCAACTCCTATACATTAGCATGGAATTGCTATGGAGTTACGACTCTCGTAGCACTACGATTGTTCTGTGGAACGGGGAACCTGAACAATGGTTGCTTTGATTAATAATGTCAACTTGAGTTATGCCGTTTAACCCTCTCCCTGCTGGATTAGGCAAAAGCAATGCTCGTTAGGGTATCTCCAGTTGCCTTCAGCAGGGAGAGGGTTGATACAGGAGGGCCCAAAACTATTGTAGCACAGCGAGGGTTGTAACTCTGTTTATGTGTAGTAGTTATGACTCTTGTAGCGCTGCGAGGGTCGTAACTCTGTTTATGTATAGGAGTTGCAACTCTTGTAGCGCTGCGAGGGTCGTAACTCTGTTTATGTGTAGTAGTTACAACTCTTTTAGCACTGTGAGGGTCGTAACTCTGTTTATGTATAAGAGTTGCAACTCTTGTAGCGCTGCGAGGGTCGTAACTCTGTTTATGTATAGGAGTTAGACTCTTGTAGCGCTGCGAGGGTCGTAACTCTGTTTATGTGTAGTAGTTACAACTCTTGTAGTGCTGCGAGGGTCGTAACTCTGTTTATGTATAGGAGTTAGACTCTTGTAGCGCTGTGAGGGTCGTAACTCTGTTTATGTATAGGAGTTACAACTCTTGTAGCGCTGCGATTGGTCTATGGAATGGGACCCAGGTTAGCTAAAATTACTGTAGTGATAAAGGTGGAGCAGCATCAGGTAACACTAATCAGAATTCTCAAGTCGAGGCTGGTGCCAACTACGCTACACAGCCTATCTATGCACCACGTAAACTTCATTAGTATTTGACACAGTGACAAAGAGCATTGAATAACATCGCTCTCTACTGCAATGATAAAATATATATTTAATTGTACTCACATTATGGTTTGGATGTTATAATGTATATTATTGAGATTGTCATTTAATATGCTAGTATATTCATGTTGAATGGGTCAAGGGTCAATGTGTAGCGGTGATGTGTACACAAATGGTCAAATACGAACAGTTGATTGGTGGTCATGTGGCTGGAGTTGACCAATCAAACTCAGCTTCGCTATGTTACGTATATTAGTGGATGCCTGGACAACAACTTCTCTTCCTGTGAGTGAGTTCAACTTCGCTGTGGTTCACTTCCTGTACTGGTGTGAATAATCGCAACCTTCACCATCCACACACTCCAGTTGGCTGTAGTATTCTCCATTTAAACAACATCGTTATATGCTTACCTGCTTCATTCATTTGTTCAATTCATTATTTTTAACTAGCTGGAGATACCTTTAGCCCTCCCTGCTGACTAGAAGAGACTTTCTATGTGGGTCTGATCTCACTGTTTATGTGGCTCTGATCTCACTGTTTATGTGGCTCTGATCTCACTGTTTATGTGGCTCTGATCTCACTCAAACGTCTCATATTCTGCAGTGAGGACGAGAGGAATCTCTAGCTATATTTTTACAAATGTTAACTTTCTATGTTATTCTTCTGTGATAATTTTATGGGAACAGTATTGGAGAAATGGAATATTTTGTTAAATCGATTGATTTTCCTATGCTAAATAACCAAGTGCAATTATGTCTGATATATTATTGTTATTCTGCTTAATAAAAGATTCCTGCAATATTCTTTATATTTGCTACTCTCACTGCAGTAGAGTGGTCTAAACTAGATGTAGGGAGGATATTCTACAACAAGACTAAGTCACAAGGTAATATTGTTCAGCGTGATGAGATTAGTTAATTAAATGTTTACATTCAAGAGATGCACAAGCCATCAAAGGCTTTATTAATGCGATATATCAACATATTTTTGCGAAGAAGGTAGACACAGCAGTACGTGTGTACTTCGATATTTGTCCGTTATTCGTTCGAAGTACTTCGAACTGCCTGATCTGGTAATCTAATAAAAACACTAGATAATCAAGAAACAACCTGGACAAGTTGATTGTTCACAAAAGATAGCTAAAATTTAAAACTAATAAATATGACAAATTAAAGATTTGTGGTACAACATGCCGACAATATTGCTACGCGTCGATTCCTTTTCTCTCTCTATCTACGACAGATAATGAACAGTCTTTTGCAAGAATTGGAAAGTGATACCAATGTTAGTAACATCGGTAAAAAATAAAATCGAATGGATTCAGTCTTTCATATTAATTAATACTATACCGTGCTCCAGACGAGGGCCGTATCGGTAAAGTATTTCCCCGGCAAAAGATGGGAATCCCTGGTTTAGACCGCAGCAACCCAATATTAGAGTGCGTAATAGATCCTCGGTTCCTTCCGGTTTTCGGCGGTGACCAACTCGTAACCAGATATCGTACCGCTCGAATACTTGTTTTCCTCGAGTTATTTCCCTGTATATGCTATTATGTATGCTATTTTTAGGGGGGTAATTTAGGTTCTGAATTTGTGATATTTACGAAAACAGGCGACCTTAACGTACACGTGGTCAAGAAAATGACTCAACGAACGCTTACTAGCTTTTTCAAAACCAATGAGTCGACAAGCTATCGTGTAAACAACACGCCACGTGTAAAGTAAGGCGAACTGCCACAGCCTGCAAGTTAGTGGTTAAACTTGCACGACTGTGGAGTACTCCTTGACGAATTAATATAAATGACCCACCATGTGGGCCAATGCCAGAATATGTATTTAATAAAGTATAGCCACGAAAGTCAATATTGTCTGTATCTTGCAGGAGGGTTTCCTGCAAGCATATTGCTTGTGG
>JAUTBT010041412.1:0-17188 GCA_032361225.1 Lepetodrilus schrolli | reverse complement strand
AGGCAGTACAAGCCTGACATCCAGTGTAGTACAAGCCTGACATCCAGTGCAGTACAAGCCTGACATCCAGTGCAGTACAAGGCAGTACAAGCCTGACATCCAGTGCAGTCCAAGGCAGTACAAGGCTGACATCCAGTGCAGTACAAGGCAGTACAAGCCTGACATCCAGTGTAGTACAAGCCTGACATCCAGTGCAGTACAAGCCTGACATCCAGTGCAGTAAAAGCCTTTCAACATAAGCTTCTCATAAATCAGTGTTCTTGACAAGTCAACATGATATAATAGCTTACAATAATGAATTTAGCACAAGAACAGTATTGGAAAAGGCATTAACAGATATATATTTACCACCAGTATGGTTAAATTCGAATTTTACCATTTAAGCTATGCAGGTTACAAAGAAATCCTGCAAAATATATCAATTTTTTTTAACAGTCCAATTAGCCAACAGGAGGAAGAGCTTCTCAATGTGTTCAATGTGCATGGATCAGGATATACGCCAGACAAGCCAGCCAGACAAACCAGCCAGCCAGACAAACAAACCAGCCAGACAAGCCAGCCAGACAACAAACCTGCCATGAAGCAAGTGTGTAATGTGTGCTGTGTTTAAAAGTCAGATAATGAACTCAGAAATAATCTGTTTGAAAAAAGCAAAGTCCTCATCTCCACCACGGCTTGGACATTATTTTTTACAAATCGACGTTCTCGTATGTTATCCTTCACCTAAATCTGTAATTTTAGAGACATGTTGATTCTATCAAACTCCACAATTCAATTAATTGCTACCACAATTTCTGAGGTCTGTGGACATCAAGGTTTCTGTTACCATCTGATTGTACAGAAACCCAATGTGATTTTTCTGATCAAAATAACACACAGTTGCACAACATTTGTAATGTGCATTAACACAAATGGACTTTGTGAAGCATGAAATTGTATTATTGGTGATACCAAAAAATTTTTTTAAATCACAAAGGCTTATTGCAAATATTATCCATATTGCAGACTGCACCAGACAAGATGCATCAGTTTACATGAAATATAATAGTCATCCAATCAGAATCAGAGTTGAGAGTTCGGAGGTCAAAGATGATCAATCAAGACCAATAATGAACTAAATTCCTGTGTTTAAATAATACATTATTTTCAATTATTGTCACAAGAAATACAATTATGTTTCAATGAGTATGATTAGTTGGCAGTTTTCATTGTCTTGTCCCAATGGCAATACATAATGAGCAATGCTGTACGTCACCCATTGCTGTACGTCACCCATTGCTGTACGTCACCCAATGCTGGATGTCATCCAGTGCTGTACGTCACCCAATGCTGGATGTCATCCAGTGCTCTACGTCACCCAATGGACATCTCTCTGTTGACCTGACCAGAATAGCAGCTGTATAGGACATCTGTGTTTGTCTCCAGTGTGATATAAGATATTATTTGTCTGCAGTGTGATAGTACTTGAAGTATATGCGTCAGCAGTGTCCATCATGTACATCGGTGTCCACTGACCGATCACGTTGTGCTATTACGGGATTCAATGTTGGTGCTACCATTGTTAGATCATGTAAAGTTCATGTAAAATTCATGTAAAGTTCATGCTGCCTACTTTACTTTGGGGGATTTTGTAAAGGGTGCAAAGATGCTCAATTCATTGCTGCTATAGATCTATTCACAGTTCTGAGCAATGTCCCAATGTTTGTGACATTGGTACCGATCAATTCATGGTCTTTTATAAGCTTTACTAAAGAAAATCATTTTTGAGTGAAAAGTTTCCATCCATAGAACTTTATGTGATCTATTGATGGTAGCTCCAGTGGTGATCTATTGATGGTAGCTCAAGTGGTGCTCTATCGATGGTAGCTCTAGTGGTGATCTATTGATGGTAGCTTTAGTGGTGATCTATTGATGGTAACTCTAGTGGTGATCTATTGATGGTAGCTCAAGTGGTGATCAATTGATGGTATCTCTAGTGGTGATCTATTGATGGTAGCTCTAGTGGTGATCTATTGATGGTAGCCCTAGTGGTGATCTATTGATGGTAGCTGCAGTGGTGATCTATTGATGGTAGCTGCAGTGGTGATCTATTGATGGTAGCGCTGCTGGTGATCTATTGATGGTAGCTCTAGTGGTGATCTATTGATGGTAGCTCTAGTGGTGATCTATTCATGGTAGCTCTAGTGGTGATCTATTGATGGCACAGTATGAGTGGTTGATAATGCAGATCTACCAATTGCACACGACACAGAACACCAGTCCATAGTACATTGACTGACATATGTAAAGACTTTAGCTTGTGTCAGGACATATGCATGTACATAAAAACAATTCTAAAAATATTAAAGTAGGTGAACACTTACAGAACTTCCAATGGCATTTCCAGACTAACTACCAGGCCAATAAGGAACCAACCAGAACTGTACCCATCAGAATGTAACCATCAGAATGTAACCACCAGAATTGCAATTACCAGAACTGTAACCTACAGAACTATAGCCAGAAAAACTTAGCCTGCAGAACTGTATCTAGAAGAACCATGTCAACACAAGTCAGTCCCGCCCTTGCGGTGACATGCATCACTGAACACAATCAATTCACTGTTCCACATCCGCCGTTTCTTTGACTAACCTGTTTGGTGATCAATACGTTAATTGTGTAATTGAGAATAGCAAAGTGTGGTGTTCTATTAAGAGATTATACACTTATTAAATCAATGTCAACACAGAATACATTTTAAATCGGTCTAGATCACACTGTGTACTATTTCTATCATTAATGGTCTTACTTGTACAATCTTTGGTATTTTGATATAGGGTGTATTTTGATATAGGGTGTATTTTGATATAGGGTGTATTGTGATATAGGGTGTATTTTGATATAGGGTGTATTTTGATATAGGGTGTATTGTGATATAGGGTGTATTGTGATATAGGGTGTATTTTGATATAGGGTGTATTGTCATATAGGGTGTATTGTGATATAGGGTGTATTTTGATATAGGGTGTATTGTGATATAGGGTGTATTTTGATATAGGGTGTATTGTGATATAGGGTGTATTTGCAAACACTAACTTATATTGCCTTTTGTATAGATCTACAATGAAGATTACGACAATAATATTGTATATCTGTTTTATGTCTTAATCATTGTTTGTAACAGTCAGACAATCATTTGTTCATATTATTACAGATACTTTTGTGTTAGCATATTAGCATATTTTCAAAATGTGTTCATTATCCAGAAGAATCCTATTTAGAGTATTACATGCACATACTCTTACCAATAGCTTGTGTTTTTTCAATGTTTAAATTTGAATTATATATTATACAATTATTTTCATATTTTACTTATATATTATACAATTATTTTCATATTTTACTTAATTTACAAAATCCATACAGAAACTAATCAACATGAAGTTGAAGTAGTAGCAATGAAGATATTTACTATAGGTCACAATATTCATGAAAACTTCAAAATGTTATCCAGAACATAATTTTGGACACAAACAGTAATAAAATTTAAAACTGGTTTGCAGATAAACACGTACAAAGGAAATTATATATCTTCTTATTATTCTAACTATTCAAGAGGCATCAACTTCAAATGAATGTTGTTGAACAAAGAATAACATAATCAATATTTATGAAATTATTCTCTTTCAGAAATGTATATCTTTTTCACTTTCTACAGCAACATCAATCCTGATTACAGTTTTATTACATCTGGACTATGGTGCATCTTGATTTCAGTTCCAGGTCTAAAAAGGTGTAAAATGAGTTAACAGAGGATGGTGACATTCACTCACCATGTTGATGGAATGGAATAATTTTATCCTCCTTGTGACAATTTCATACTGATTCACCTACTTTACCAGTTACAATATCATACTGATTCAACTCCTTCACCAGAGATAATATCATACTGATTCACCTACTTCACCAGAGATAATAACATACTGATTCATCTCCTTCACCAGTGATAATATCATACTGATTCATCTCCTTCACCAGAGATAATAACATACTGATTCACCTCCTTCACCAGTGGTAATATCATACTGATTCACCTACTTCACCAGAGATAATAACATATTGATTCACCTCCTTCACCAGTGGTAATATCATACTGATTCACCTACTTCACCAGAGATAATAACATACTGATTCACCTCCTTCACCAGTTATAATATCATACTGATTCACCTCCTTCACCAGAGATAATAACATACTGATTCATCTCCTTCACCAGTGATAATATCATACTGATTCACCTACTTCACCAGTGATAATATCATACTGATTCACTGGCTCAGTAACGTTTCCGTGGTTATTACAGCAAGGACAAATTGAACACTAACTGTTCAGAGAATGTACTTCATATCGCTGTTGTTAGTCTGATAATGTGCTTGTGTACAATGCCTCCATCCATCTGGTAGATGGGCACCGGATGATGTATTGGTGCTGAGACCAATTGTAGGTTTATGTTAAAAAGCCCAGGTGTGAGCCTTTAAGTCAGCCAAGTTTGATCAGATTGGTCCACTTGCAAGGATATGCTTTTAGACGTATCTGTTCGAGGAAGTCATGAATTAAGTCAAACCCTGTTTCCACCAGCGTTGGTTTACATCATTAAGTTCGCTGTAAAGTGGAATACAGTATTGATTAGTAATCAGTCTCTCTGATACTCGGGGAGCCCTTTAACTGCAGCCTTCGTAATACTGTGAGAACTACATCTGTTGCACTTTGACCAGTTGTGCAACTCTCCACTTGGGAGATAGAAATGTCATGTTCTTCAAAAGCTTGGAGGTGTGACTTCGTAGTGGCAGAAATGCATCATGGGAGATCCGTGGCTCGGCTGACAGATTATCACTTATGACAACACATATTCACATCAACAGCCAGTCATGATCTACACAGCAGCTAATGGCGGGGAATACATCTGATTATACCTCACTGTGATGATAACTGTCGTAACTAACCCCTAACGGATACAATTCATTTCATTGAGATGGCAGATTTATACAATCATATATGTACATTGCATGTCAGTAATCATATAGGTGCATGGTGTACAGACAGGTATATAATCATACATATTGGTGGTTTGTGGTATGTGGTATCTGCCGTGCATTGGAAGAAATTTCTAGATGATGTGGACACTGTAAGACCCATTATTTAATAAAAAGACCAGAATATGTTTTACCTATAGATAAAATATATGTTACCTATGGACAAGGGAATGTATGCATGATAAGAACACGGCTAAATCCTGTGATGTTAGTTTGTGGCAGCCACATCAAGGAGAAGATAATCAGGTGTGTGGAGACATTGCTATGAATTATGTCCAGATGCCAACAAGCATGCTTCTCACACGTAAACAGTAATTGACGACAGCCGAAGAATTTGCGCTGACTTTGTCCTCGACTGATTTGTCTGAGTCAATCATCATGTGCGTAATGAATGTTGTCCTTCAGAGATTGGTTTGACAGTAGTGACCACTACAATTGGTCTGACAGTAACAGAGTGATGACAAACAATTATTTAACAGTACACACAGTGATGACAGTAGTTGATCTAATAGTATACTGATCACAAGCATAGTGACCATTTGATCTATTTGATTTGACAGTACACTCAACCACAAATATTGATCATACACATACACTAGCAATATCCACCATCGTAATACCCATGTCAGGATGATTAGAAAATTAATATTAAGTTTCTGGAAAAAAGATGATTTTTTTCTTATCCAGTCCAAAGGATATTCTGACAAGAACTGAGGCACTGAAATGGCCAGAAAAGGTTTAGTTAAAACTAATCTGAGGAATTACATATCATAAAGAATGTAACCAGAAAATGGTAATTGCTTGTCATAGTTAATGTTTTGTAGTTACTTAGTTATGACATAGTTAGTGTTGTGTAGTTACCTAGATATGACATAGTTAGTTACCTAGTTATGACATAGTTAGTGTTGTGTAGTTACCTAGTTATGACATAGTTAATGTTATGTAGTTACCTAGATATGACATAGTTAGTTACCTAGATATGACATAGTTAGTGTTGTGTAGTTACGTAATAATGACATAGTTACTGTTGTGTAGTTACCTAGATATGACATAGTTAGTTACCTAGATATGACATAGTTAGTGTTGTGTAGTTACCTAGTTATGACATAGTTAGTGTTGTATAGTTACCTAGTTATGACATAGTTAGTGTTGTGTAGTTACCTAGAAGAGTTCCTGGCAATCTTCAGAATATTGTCTGCATCACTGGTACCAGTATCTGTAATGTAACAAAACTATGATAAATATCTAACAACAGACAGTCAAATATTTCATCACAGACAAATGTTACAAACAATGGACCTCATTAGATACAAAGGACCTCATATCATATTCAGCATATTTTGTTAATATATGTACGCATGAACTATAACTGGGATAGTATTTGAACCCAGGCCTTTGGTTCCGCAGTCCAAACGTTCTACCATTGCCCTACCACCCACCTACTCTGATGGATTACCACATCTGTGGTTGTCTATATCAGAAAGAAGAACATTACCTCTGTTGTACTTAATGATAAGCAACAACTACATGTAGTAATGACCTGGTCAAGTGTAAAGACACAGGCCAATGTTATCAGATGTTTGTATAATTCCATGTATTATTAATAGCATCTCTCTTCATTAGTTTTTAACCGAGGCACTGGTTGTCCTAGCTGCTACGAAGCAGCTGTTGCCAGCGATGAAAGGCAACAGTTGTCTTTCCTAGACCTAAACAGCCACAGATATCTCATATAGATCACTGAGCTAGAAACAAAAAGTAGGTCTGATGTATTCAAATTAACTACATGCCTGGAATAGCATCTGTGATAAGACATCAACTTTTTTCTTATTACCTGTCAGGAGATGAAGCCGTTGAAAATTAACTAGTTAGTGTCCAGACAAATTAGGATACTCCAGAATCTGACTACTTCAATGGAGTGGACAACACAGTGAAATATAGCATGTGCATCTCGAATCACTATTGCATTGCATTGCCCCAACAAACATCAGCACCAACTATTTCCCCCATTTGTGCTAAAGATTTCAATATTAGAATGAATATCCATCATGTCCTGTTTCAAAATTCCAAGGTAACAAATATTGATCGTAGACAAAGTAACTGTAACAATATTTTACAACAAATCCAATAAAACCTACTTAAATGTCTTGGTGCTATGGCAGTAGTGCCTTCAAATAAGCCTAGACAGAATACCAGGATGAACAGTTAGTGAATGATGAGGAACTCAGATCTAGGACTACAGGTCAATGTCAACCAGAAATACTATTACAGGCTAAGAAACTTAGAACCAAAGAAAATATTATTAGCTCTGCCAATAAATGTCAATTAAGAACACTACAAGACAGTAATAATGTGAATGACACTACAGAAATATGGATATAAGGAATACGACTCGACGGCATGAACCTCAGCAATAACACTACAAGACATGGACATCAGGTCTAACACTACAAGACATGGACATCAGGCCTAACACTACATGACATGGACATCAGATCAAACACTACAAGACATGGACATCAGATCTAACACTGCAAGACATGGACATCAGGTCTAACACTACATGACATGGACATCAGGTCAAACACTACAGGACATGGACATCAGATCTAACACTACATGACATGGACATCAGGTCAAACACTACAAGACAAGGACATCAGGTTTAACACTACAGGACATGGACATCAGGTCTAACACTACAGGACAAGGACATCGGGTCTAACACTACAACACATGGACATCAGGTCTAACACTACATGACATGGACATCAGATCTAACACTACAAGACATGGACATCAGGTCTAACACTACATGACATGGACATCAGGTCAAACACTACAAGACATGGACATCAGGTCTAACACTACATGACATGGACATCATATCTAACACTACAAGACATGGACATCAGATCTAACACTACAAGACATGGACATCAGGTCAAACACTACAAGACATGGACATCAGGTCTAACACTACAGGACATGGACATCAGGTCAAACACTACAGGACAAGGACATCAGGTCTAACACTACAAGACAAGGACATCAGGTTTAACACTACAGGACATGGACATCAGGTCTAACACTACAAGACAATGACATCAGGTCTAGCACTACAAGACATGGACATCAGATCTAACACTACAATACATGGACATCAGGTCTAACACTACAAGACATGGACATCAGGTCTAACACTACAAGACATGGACATCAGGTTTAACACTACAGGACATGGACATCAGATCTAACACTACAGGACAAGGACATCGGGTCTAACACTACAAGACATGGACATCAGATCTAACACTACAAGACATGGACATCAGATCTAACACTACAGGACATGGACATCAGGTTTAACACTACAAGACATGGACATCAGGTCTAACACTACAAGACAAGGACATCAGGTCTAATACTACAAGACATGGACATCAAGTATAACACTACAAGACATGGACATCAGGTCTAACACTACATGACATGGACATCAGATCTAACACTACAAGACATGGACATCAGATCTAACACTACAAGACATGGACATCAGATCTAACACTACATGACAATGAAATAGGAATAACACTGCATGATAACAAAGCTATTCCTAACACTAAACGACAGAGACATGTAGTGAAGTACCGATCCTAAAATATTCCACAACTATAGGTAGTGACTGACAAATGTGCATTAAAGATGAGCGAGAAAGACTGCTTAAAATGAGACAAAACTACCAAGAGAATCATCTGAGGTTGTATCTGAGAACCATCTGTATAGCGAGTGACGTGTGGACTAGAGATGGGTTTAGTATAGCGAGTGACATGTGGACTAGAGATGGGTTTAGTATAGAGAGTGATGTGTGGACTAGAGATGGGTTTAGTATAGTGAGTGATGTGTGGACTAGAGATGGGTTTAGTATAGCGAGTGATGTGTGGACTAGAGATGGATTTAGTATAGTGAGTGATGTGTGGACTAGGGATTACTATAGAGAGTGATGTATCAACTAGAGATGGGTTTAGAATAGCGAGTGATGTGTGGACTAGAGATGGGTTTAGTATAGAGAGTGATGTGTGGACTAGAGATGGGTTTAGAATAGTGAGTGACATGTGGACTAGAGATGGGATTAGTGTACCTTAATTCATACTCACTCTGAGAAATAAACATTAATAATAACTTCACTTCAAACTGACTTCAAAGAAAATAACAAGAAATGTATTACCCCAAAAATATGTAAATTTGTCATATTTGACACCTCTGACTGGGCATACTTCTCACAGCAATCTTGAAACCAACCATCAATGTCAAGAAAATTCATCAAAAAAATTCATCAAGAGAAGTCATGAAGAAAATTAATCAAGTAAGAAAATTAAGATTAAATATCTGTTATGATTACTACATCCATTATTAATGTCGACATTAATTCTGGTGTCAGCCTCCAAATGTGAAGTGTGAAGTGTGCGCAGTAATTACAGCAGTCTCGTTAAGGAATGTGACATTTGTATCTTCTTGATGTACCTAACAGTTATTACAATAAGTCTTTGATTAACCGAAGGTACCACTAATTAGGTCTTAAAATACACACACAAAAATAATTGATAACATAACTCACTGGAATCAAAATTAATTATTTGAAGCAGTAGTTTTTTCATGTGCATATTAACTCACTTTGTAGAGTATCAAAGTTAGGTGAAGATTAGTTTTTTTACACGCCATGTTGAAACTGGCTATCCATTATTTCCAACATTGTACATTGTCTCCAATAGTTTACACGTGAAATTGTTTGTTGTAGTCAATAATACTTTGATTTAAGTTGGAGAATGTAAGCAGACTCAAACTCTAGATTAAAATTTCAAGTGAACAGCATAGTTGCCATGATATTCTCCAATGTTCATGAACAAAAAATGGTTAGAGCGTACGCCCAGAGTGCAGAAGGTCGCGAGTTCGATCCCCGGGTCGCGTCATACCAAAAGACATTAAAAGATAGTACTTGTTGTTCCCCAGCTTGACAATCAGCATTAAAGGGGTAAAGCAAGGACTGGTTGGTCCGGAATCACAATACTGTGTCTGAGTGGGGTATCCATGTTCTATCTGAGGCATGTGATATTCCAAGTGAGCTAGACTATAAAAACATGGTGGAAATCCAGACTAGTACAAGCAGTACATATGCATGCAAGCCATGATGTGAGTGAACACATCTTGAAAGTGGCTTTAAACCCCAAATCAAACAAACAAATCATGAGCAAAAATGATCATTAGAGATCATGGGATTCCAGCAAGATAGGACAGTTCAAGAACAGTTAACAATCATCTGATATCATTGGATAGCAGCAAATAGGTTGTTTGACAACAGTTAACAATCACCTTATGTCACTGGATACCAACAAGATAACAGTAAACAGCCACCAGATAGACAGGACAGTCTGACAGTTGACAATCATTGACAGTCGACTTGTGAAAATCAGACAGAATCTGGAATTGCTTGTAGCACACGAACGACCTGTTCCTGGTCTGGGTTTGCCAACATGCTGTTTGATGAAGATATCCACAGAGGAAATCAATATAGATATTAATACTGAAAATTAAACAAAGACTGCCAATGCTTGGTCAATATAAAGTCCACAGTCAGAGTCAGGTAATTTTCACACAAACGATTAATCCATAAAACAGGATTGATTAATATATTCACATTGTATGTTCACCCAAGTTTATATCAATATACACGTGTTTAATGAGCTGCATTTCCTGATATAATACACCCAAAAACTGATCAAATGTTTGCTCAGATAATACATTATGTAGATTATTGATGAACTGATATACCATTTGGTCGAGTGATAAACACTGTTTTATCAAGTGATATGTGTCTTAGTTATGTAATACACTGTTTTATCAAGTCAAATGATATGTTTAACCACGTGATACACTGATAAGTCCAGTGATACTGTTTGGTCAAATGGTGATAAAACCAAAGAGTATTAATTAGGAATCAAGTGGATGTTAATATGCACTTTTTAATAGTTCATGTAAAACTTACTCTTCTACAAGAAAGATAAGCAATGTTTTATGTATTTAACCCTCGCCCTGCTGGACTTAGGGGCAGTTACTGCTCTTTATGGCATCTCCAGTTGCCTCCAGCAGTGAGAGGGTTCAAGACGTTTATCTTTATTAAATTTCTTCAGCAATATATGGTAGACAATGACCTACTTGTCACTTGGAATTACAGATAATATTTCCTTCATAACAAAATTAATGGTGTAAATACCTTGCCAAACTGGCAGAATGTACAACATTAATTTGACTGGCGGAAACATAACCTGTAACCCCTGGTAACATGGAAGCTGTCTGTATTCGGCTTGGCTGGTCACATCCTGCTGCCACAGCCATCATCAAGCTTACATTAATTCCAAAGAGCTGTTAACTTCCCTACACCCTTTATTCACACATTGAGCTAGTGATCAGAACATGGAGATAGCAATCAGAACATGGAGATAGTGATCAAAACATGGAGATAGCGATCAGAACATGGAGATAGCGATCGGAACATGGAGATAGTGATCAGAACATGGAGATAGTGATCAGAACATAGAGATATTGATCAGAACTTAGAGATAGTGATCAGAACATGGATATAGAACATGAGAACACGGAGATAGCAATCAGAACATGGAGATAGTGATCAGAACATGGATATAGCAATCAGAACATGGAGATAGCGATCAGAACACAGAGATAGTGATCAGAACATGGATATATGGAGATAGTGATCAGAACATGAGAACATGGAGATGGTGATCAGAACATGGATATAGAACATGAGAACATGGAGATAGCGATCAGAACATGGAGATAGTGATCAGAACATGGATATAGTGATCAGAACATGGAGATAGTGATCAGAACATGGAGATAGCGATCAGAACACAGAGATCGTGATCAGAACATGAGAACATGGAGATAGTGATGAGAACATGGAGATAGCGATCAGAACATGGAGATAGCAATCAGAACATGGAGATAGCGATCAGAACACAGATGGGAACAATGTGATAGTGATCAGAACACGGAGATCAGAACAAAGTGACAAAGGCCAAAATGTTGACAAATTAACTCAATACAGAGCAGTGCAACACAAATCAACACACTGAATAATTGATGAAGCTTTCTTCGGGTGAATGGTCGGAGATGTGAAGATTATTACTCCTGGATTCCGCGTTCAGCCATGTGCAATGAAATATGACCACCACAAAGATGCGAGTTAACTGCTGTGGATCACAGCCTCTTTGTGAAGAAATGTGTTAACTGCTGGTCGATCACAGCCTCATTGTGAAGTAACATGATAAATGGGTGGTAAGACTATTGTTAAATGAGTGAGATTTGTCAGGCATGAATCCAGAACAGGAGCAAGTGGGCAACAAGTCATGACTCTGGACAAATGTATTCATATCAGATATCATATAAATCACATAGATGTTTTTGTACAAATTCAAATATTGACGATTATTGCCACATTTTTCTTATGCATCAGTCGACTGATATGATGGCATCAACATAAAGAACACAAGTAATATAATTAACACTCTCCATGCTGAAGGCAACCAGAGATGCCATAAAGAGCAGTAGCTGTGCCTAATCCAGCAGGGAGAGGGTTAAGAGAGAAAAATCCTACATAAATACAAATATTTAACTCTAGATGTTAGCAATCGTCCCAACCAATGAAAAAGTAAAGGAATTAATTCATATTTAACTTTTAACTTCTACCTCCATTTCTTGCTCCTGCCATCTTGTCAAATTGATATTCACAAGTTCTGGGAAACAGGATGTGCATGATGTATACTAGTATGTTTGTGAGGGTGATTGTGTGGGTGAATGTGTGGGTGATTGTGTGGGTCAATGTGTGGGTAATTGTGTGGGTAATTGTGTGGGTAATTGTGTGGGTGATTGTGTGGGTGATTGTGTGGGTGATTGTGTGGGTAATTATGTGGGTGATTGTGTGGATCAATGTGTGGGTAATTATGTGGGTAATTGTGTGGGTAATTGTGTGAGTGATTGTGAGGGTGATTGTGTGGGTGATTGTGAGGGTAATTGTGTGGGTGATTGTGTGGGTAATTGTGTGGGTGATTGTGTGGGTGATTGTGTGGGTAATTGTGTGGGTGATTGTGTGGGTGATTGTGTGGGTACTTGTGTGGGTGATTGTGAGGGTGATTGTGTGGGTGATTGTGTGGGTGATTGTGTGGGTGATTGTGAGGGTGATTGTGTGGATGATTGTGTGGGTGATTGTGTGGGTAATTGTGTGGGTGAATGTGTGGGTGATTGTGTGGGTGATTGTGGGTGTAATTGTTTGTGACATAGTGTGTACAAATATGTGTTATACAGGTAATATTGGAGTGTTCATGTGGAAATATTATACTAGCTTTTGTAAACAGAGTGTACCAGAAAGACATTGTTACAAGACATTTCTATTGATGGCTTGAGGATGGCTTTCCTTTGTCTCATTCCTCTGTTATCATGGTAAACGGTAGAGATTAAATACAATTATACGATGACCGTTAATAATAAATGTTAATTATTTCCTTTACAATTAATTACAAAGTTGTCATTAAGATGTTGTCAAGAGGTTCGATATTGTTTGACATTGGCATAGCAACACATTGGCATAGTCACTGCTGTAATAGGTTAGCACTGCCATCTGCTGACAAGGAATTGACAACATGATTACATTCAGGAAATGCCTGGAAATTTTACAAGACTTCCCATGCATTGATCCTAAGTAGCATCTTGCTGTTAACATTGATCTAACCTAACCTCTACAGTTACAGTGTTATACAAATTGATCAGTAAAAGATTAGAATTTTTTAACATTCAATTTAACAATTTTATGTGATTGGAATGAGAACTGATCAAAGTTTGAAAGACTATCATAAATTGAATGTTCGCTGATAGAGTTTGAAGTATTTAAGAAATGAAGTGAGCATCGCCAAGCAACATGGTTCAACCTTGATCTGACCTACTGGCCTCAATTACATCACTTCCTCCTTGAGCAACTTGTGGAAGTGACATCATAAAACATAGTGCTCTCCTAGATGGGCTGTATTTTCATTGTAGGTGATGGTTTTTTTGTATAGTTTTGTAGCTAGAATGACAGATGAGACTTCATAGTGTCTGAAGGATGGCTTCATTTCACCAAAGTCTGCATTAAAATGTGCTCCGGCTCTATTAGCGTATGTGTCAAGTTCACCACTCAGGAGAGTAAATTGGTTGGAAATGACCATGACCTTGTTTACCTTACCAATAGCCAGAAAAGGAGCTGGTCGACACTCCTTCAAAATTTCAACAAATGTGTACCGAAGATGGAGGAAACCATCAAGTAAGTTAAAAAATATTGTTGCTACAGTATTTTTACTTTGCATTTAAGAGTTTGTGCTAAATAGTGATAAACAAAGAAGGACATTAATTGTGGTCTGAGGTCTACTGCCTGGACTTGGGCCAAGGGCCTCACAGAGCATAACTCCTCTAGGGTCAACAAGGGCCTCACAGAGCATAACTCCTCTAGGGTCAACAAGGGCCTCACAGAGCATAACTCCTCTAGGGTCAACAAGTGCACTGGTAAAAAGATTTTTTTTATATTCCTGCAACATCAACTTCTTTTTTTGAAATATTCAGGAAATATAGAAAAGTCAATATTCTAGAAGTGTTAAAGAGACAACATGACTGGATCAATTAGTTTGGGAGACCCTAATCAGATATTCAATTCTAAACAGTTAAAAACTAAGTAGATAAATCAATAATCGCACCTCCTTATTGAATAGGGGGCTAATTTATCAATGTAAATGTTTTGCTGGTAAATAAATCAAAACAGTTAGAAATATAACCATTGAACCTGACAGTACATTTCCCAAATAATATTAATGCAAATGTAGCAGCACCTAGCTTGTGGTCCTGGCCAGCAGTGTGGAGCTGTAGACTCCCGATCCAGACAACTCTTCTTCACATAATTATACTACAGTCTGGCAGGTAATGTTACAAACCCCTGTTTGGTACCAGTATTCAAAAACTATTTAACACAGGCCACTCACAATTTGGCACATTATTTGGAAATTCTTGTACCCACCCAGTTCCAAAATCACAATGTCGTGGATCTTGGAATAATAACTCTGCCTATTTAATGTATTACTATTTCAATTTACACTTTGGCTAAATATGTGGAGGGGTGCTGTTCCATCATTTAACGGTGATTTACACATATTTGAACACCAATGTTTATTCGGCAATTTACAAACTTATAATTTTGGAATTGGGAGGGGACAGCCATTTACCCACAATGTACCAAATTTGAGTGCCCTGCATTGAATAGTTTTTGAGAAACAGTACCAAACTGGTGTTTGTAATATTTACCTGTTAGACTACACATGGATTAACACAGTCTTGATACATGTTCTGGTATCAAGACTTGTGAGAATCAATACAAAGACACACCAGTACACTGTATTCCTAATCTGTGTATTCTGAAACTGATATATCCAAGTGAGATAACTCATGGCATTAATGCTATAATTCAGTGTCGTATCTCAGTCTTCTGTCTTTGTCTTCTGTCTTTGTGTTCTATCTTAGCCCTATTCTACAGTGATTTAACTCTAACAGTATATCAAGGATGAACTTGTACTATAAATGCAATAAGAATCACACACAAATACACATACATTTATTATTTTTAAATGGTACTCATGACATTTATTGGTGTTTTCACAGCATTAAGATAAATCACGGATGGTTCTTACAGTACAGATGGAATTTAAGATGTCATTTCTTAAGACAATTAACAGAATCGGTCAAATACTTCATAAATATTGACTCAAAATGAGGGAAAGTATGCTACCTTCCAATTTATTATGCATAGCCAAGCTTGAAGGATGGCTCGAATTATTAGCTAATCACCACAACTCTAATGGACAGATCTCTAGTAGGACACTAGCCACGTCAGTGGAATCTTCGCAAAGATTGCAAACTCTGTAACAGAACATTGAAGCTTTACAAGCAGTTGTAGGTATTTATCAGTTTGGACGGTCGCTGGACATAGGAAGCGGAGAGATCCATAAGGATTACTTCTCCCAGGACGGTGAAAGGATCTAATGAAGGAGAACAGAGGACTCTAATGGAGGCATCCTCACTGACCCTGGCTGGATCCAAGAGAGACCACAACAACCCATAGTCTGCTTTTAATTAAGTCGCTAAGTCCATTGATCCTGTGTGGAACCTAATTGTCAAATTGCTGTCAAGTGTGTGGAATTGATGGCTGTTTTTTTTTTCACGTACTATGGAGGGTCAAGTTTGGATCCGTTTCTAGGAGAAGTTTGATGGACATTGCTTGAGTACTGTGGCATAAATAGGCATACTTGAGGAGATCAGCCGGTGCATGACCACGTCCAGAAAGTCCTTGAACTTACAAATTTCAATATGTGAGAAGAAAGACAGAATGGATTAAGGACCTCTGAACAGAAACCCATACAATGAAATCATTCCTGTGTGTTCCTGTGTGTTCCTGTGTGTTCCTGTGTGTTCCTACTTGACAACACTTGGGTGAAGTGAAGATTGTCTCTTGGAATTAAATTATATAAAATTCTAATAAAGTTATTAAAAAAACATTACAAGAAATATTTTCATAAAGCTTTCAAAATGAATAGAAAGAAATGTTTTGATGGAAATTATTAAATAAAACTGTCTTGAAATTACCAGTGTCTAAAATGGTCTATCGGTACGTTAAAATACTGTTTTCAATGGTCTACTTTAAAATACTGTGTTTTCAATGCCTTACTTATAAATACAGTAGTGTTTTCAATGCCTTATTTATAAATACAGTAGTGTTTTCAATGGCTTACTTATAAATACAGTAGTGTTTTCAATGCCTTACTTATAAATACAGTAGTGTTTTCAATGGCTTACTTATAAATACAGTAGTGTTTTCAATGCCTTACTTATAAATACAGTAGTGTTTTCAATGGCTTACTTATAAATACAGTAGTGTTTTCAATGCCTTACTTATAAATACAGTAGTGTTTTCAATGGCTTACTTATAAATACAGTAGTGTTTTCAATGCCTTACTTATAAATACAGT
>JAUTBT010041401.1:0-17188 GCA_032361225.1 Lepetodrilus schrolli | reverse complement strand
TCTACATGCTGTGATGTGAGGGCCAGTAGTCTACATGCTGTGATGTGAGGGCCAGTGGTCTACATGCTGTGATGTGATGGCCAGTGGTCTCCATGCTGTGATGTGATGGCCAGTAGTCTACATGCTGTGATGTGAGGGCCAGTAGTCTACATGCTGTGATGTGAGGGCCAGTGGTCTACATGCTGTGATGTGAGGGCCAGTGGTCTCCATGCTGTACATAATGTGAAGGCCTACATGCTGTGATGTGAGGGCCAGTGGTCTACATGCTGTGATGTGAGGGACAGTGGTCTGCATGCTGTACCATACACAAGGGCCAGTGGTCTACATGCTGTGGTGTGAGGGACAGTGGTCTCCATGCTGTACATAATGTCAAGGACAGTGGTCTCCATGCTGTATGTAACCATGGTAACTTGAGGGCACCTGTTTTCATCAGCGTCCAGTTACTGTCCAGTTGCTTCTCCGCCTGCAGGAAATATCTCCCATCTGTCCACAGCATTGCCTTGGAGTCCGTCACTATAGCCGTGCCTGGAAACATAACGGAAACAAATTTGAAACAAAATAATATCAAGACGGAAACAAAATGAAAACAGAGTAGTACCTTGGTACCATCACTATTGTCATGTCTGGGAAAAAGACAGACATTGTGGAAACAATACAGAAACAAAATGGAAATAATATGGACTTTATTGATTGATTTATTTCTTTATGTCAGCAGGAATATTTCACCTATATGCGAAGACTACCATATTATAAAATGAAACAAAAGAAAATGGGGAAAAAAGGTGAAAGCAAGATGGAAACAAGATATAAAGATGGAATCAGGATTATTGTCTGCCACCTAATTATGTGGAAATACGTATATTTATTTATTAATACTTATTACCTGCAGATCCTGTGAAGCCAGAGATGTATGCTCTCCTTGTATCACAATCAGCCACATATTCACTCTGTTAACAAAAGTACAACAGTGTGAGAAAACCTTTGTGAATCATGTTACTGTGATTATTCAATAATTCTATCAGTAACAGTAACCCATACTCATCAAACCTGTGTTCATAATGGTTACAGCAGCATAATGTATACTATAATTTATTTTTTAGATCGCAGAGAGAATCTCTCACCCATAAATTATGTGATGACATATACCGTACCAAAAAACACAACCCACAAATATAAAATTTTGATGCAGTATAAAAGAATGGTTGTATTAATAAAGCATTATCTACACGATGGATGCATCCATTTTATATTATTGTGTATAGGTTATTCACATAGAGATATTAAGCACGTTAAGCAATGAATCAGTCTCACTCCTGTATGGCTAGTCATGCTATAGAACAAACCTGGTGAGCATCTCCTGTAGGTATAATGTAGGCGTGGATTGGCTCACTCACATGGCTCATGTTTTTCATCAGAGCTCGGAGCTTGGTTAAAATGGCAGTGGTATTTCTGGCCACCATCTTGGCCAATTTATGGTCCTGATAAGAAAGGATGCCATTAACATTCGATTGTCTTTCCATATCCGTATTACATAGATTTCATATGTCTAGAGTAATGAAACATGATTATAGTGTAATATTTTGGTTTCATGCCTGGTTCATTGTCATTGGCCATTTATGTTAAATGAATACAAAAAGCCGAACATGATCATTTCCATACTACAAGAGGATTCAGGTTATATTCATATCATTTGGCGCAATATTGTTTTTCACTGTAACGTTATTTCCTGTGCCTTATCAATTGCGTGAGCTTATGTGATGTTGCGAGTTGCACACTATTATCGGCTATTAACTGATTGGTTTGCAATCATCTGATAATGCACATTGGAAAGATTTCCGCCTGCACCACTCTTTTTTTTCATGTTTTCCTCTTCCCATCTTTAACACTGAGAAAACATTCCATCCTCAAATTCATCGTTTCTAGAAATTGTTATTGATTCCAACTGGGAATCCAACCTGCGCCAACCTGCCAATGGGCGACAGTTACCGTGTCTGATCGTCTAGCCGACTGCACTACCGAGGAACACATGAAAGAAAGCCTAACACAAATTTTCAAAGTCTTGTCGCTTCACATGCCAAAGGAACCCTGTATGGATTTTGATGCTATATTATGGAATGAGTCTGATACTATTACAGACGCTTCAGTCCGTGAGTTCTTAAGTTAGATTTCACCACTGCTTCAATAGCAAAGTGCTTTAATGTTTGTGATTATCTTTGTTGTTGACAAAATGTGTCCAAAATATTATTAATTGCATCGCTAACCCTAACCCTAGAATAACCCTAACCCTAACTCTAAGATAGTATAGTGGTGACCCAATGGCTAAAAAAGACCTTGTAGGTTACAACAGTATATGACATCACAAAAAGCAATCGGCCATCCTTTGACAGATCAGTTGGTTTGCCGAGTGTCATATGATGTGACATCATGCTTCCATATTAGATTTATATCGACAGGCACATGTAAGTTCGAGTTGTACATGTATTTTTCGCCATGTCAATAAATCAGTATCCTTACAAAATTGCATTATTCTATTAATTTCTAATGTCATGGATATAATTGCATGTTGCACACACGGGCAGAAATCATACCCGCACAATGAATCTAATGACATTAATTAGTTTTGTTTAGTTTTTAAAAAAATATCCTGTCTGTAATGCTAGACTCTAAACCCATTACAAATGATTTTTGCACGATAAAAATATCAACATTATCAGGTGAAACTTTTAGCTTCAACTAAATGAATAGCATTAATGTCAATGACAACTACGTATAGTGTTGATAAATTAGCTTAATTAACATGACAATTAAAATAAATGTCAAAACACATGCCTGACGCTTTGAACGAAACCGGAAGTAACTCTCCAACTAGGGAAATGTACATTTTACGTGCTCACTACACAGAATATCGGATTCGCAAAACATGATTTTAACGTGCAATAGTAGTGAGACGGAGTTTACAGCCGCACAACATTGAATATTTCAGAAAAGTGAAGTTTTTTGCGTGGGTATAAATGCATGTTTCACATGAAACATAAAGTATTTTGGTTATCTCCATAGTGTATAAGACATATTATATAGTAGACGACCCAGATCTATCTAGGTAGTGATAAATCTGATCCGACCAAAACAGAACCTAAAGTGGGCGTGTCACATGATTTTCTGACTCCAGTTTTCATAGACCGAATAATGGAGCTAGCCCAAAGTGTTCTGGAAAACCTGTCCCTGGCCGGTGACAGTGCTAGGATACCAGATAAATGTTTCAAGACTCTGGTGACGAAGGCATGTCAGGGAGTTCTCGACGACAGGTTGAGGGACGCCGTGTCTGGACATCCCGACATCAAGGAAGTGGATAAGGCTACAGTAAAGGCAGCCTATGCCGGTGTCGTAACTCTCATCGTAGAAGCAGCCAAACACGACTCTCAGGCAGAGACGGTCGCGTCTATGCTGGAAGACTGCAAGTTCACAACTGAGAGAATTAACGTTTTCAATAACATATTCCTAGCTCAAAAACCATACATGCAGATTCTTCTGGGAGGAGTAGGGAATTCTCCACCTCACATTGTTGACATTGACTGGAGACTTGACTTTTACATTAAAAACAATCATCTGGATAGAGTTAACGAGGCTGTGTACCTGATAAGTTTGAAAACAGAAGTCCCCGGGGAATCCGAGTTGAAAGAAATCCAGTTTTCCTGTTCTCTTGAACAATTACAAGACTTAGTCGGCAAGCTAAAGGATGCTACAAAGTGCTTGGAGAAAACAGGACAATTATAGTATCAATTTCTTCTTTCCCATTTAACATTGTGAATATTTGTGTACTATGTATTATTAAAAGATCAAAGAACAATGTGGTTGAAAAAAATCCATCTCATTACAATCAGTAATAAATTGTATATTCATGATATTTCATGTATATGGTGTTGCCAGAGTGTGTATTGATATTTATAAGTAGTGTGTAATTCTTAATATTGTGATGACCTGTATCATGTGTATTAGAAATCATAGTGGAGTATTTGTAACTGAACTCAACTATCACTGCATGCCATAAACAGAATGAAAATGATTAAAGAAATGAATGAAATTCATGAGTTTCAATTTGTCTTCGACAGTCGGTATCCGCCAGACAGATTATTTTATTACTCTTCTGGAACCATTTTGAAGCAGTCGTATAATATACTACTAACCCACTATGATGCAAGCAGATCATTACAATTCGTTGCTATATATCATCCAAAATGTAAAGTGGGAAACTCGCCAACTCATTAGTTCATTAAAGCAGCTATGTTAGTTCATGATAATTAATTTTACTAGTACAATTTACTTGCAAACTATTTGTTTTCTTTATATCTCCCAAATATGCATTGAATAAAACAATTAAGAAATTGAAAACATAATAGTGTTTGTGACGTTTGCTATTTTATACACCACACCAAATAACGGTGCCTGTTTTGTCCAGTACATCTTTACAGCTGGCTCTGTGGTGTAATGGTTAGAGCGTCTGCCTGGAGTGTGGAAGTTCGTGGGTTCGATCCCCGGTCGTTATCATACCAAAAGATGTTAAAAGATGGTACTTATTGTTCCCCTGCATGGCGCTCAGCATTAAAGGGGTAAAGCCAGGACTGGTTGGTAAGGTTTGAAGCGATATGTGTGTGGGGTATCCATGTTCTATCTGTGGCATGTGATATTCCAAGTGAGCTAGCACTATAAAACATGGTGGAAATCCAGACTAGTACAAGCAGTACATATGCATTCAAGCCATGATGTGTCTGAAAACAGCTTGAAAGTGGCTTTAAACACCAAATCAACAAACAACTAACTACAGAAGAGATGTAAAATATTTGTTCACTGAAAGCGTTAGTAATATTACTCAATTTTGAAATTTGCCGAAATGTGATATGAAGATGCAATGATATAATAATACCTCTCACTAAAATGTTATGGGACTTGGGCGGAATTCAATACGGTGCCTTTCTACTTGCATTGAAAATGTGCCATTAAACATACAGTAATTTTATTCGTTTAGTGCTCTAGTAATTACATAAAGGTATATTGACGTCTTCTGGATTACTATACTGTCATCATCGAGCTCACTATTTACTTGTCTGTACAGTCCGCACCACTTTTATTGTTTTGATTTGGGGTTTAGAGCCGCTTTCAAGATTCTTTCACTTATATTACGGCATTTCAATTTATGGCAGGAGGAAACCCGCAACATCCGTAGCGCTGAATGTTGCAATGAACCTGCGAGCATCGGTTGGTACTGATAAAACCAAGGATGATAACTGCATTGCCACTCTACAGACAGCGCATCCTATCAATGTCGCGTCAGAAAGGTAACATTCGCGAACATTTATACCGGGCCCCGGGGTGGGATTTGAACCTGGAACCCTTGGCTCCGAAGTCCAACGTTCTACCACGTTCTACATAATCATAATCAGATCTATATAACAATACTGGGAACTATTTCTCCGGGGAAGTATTTTTTACAACTTGTAAATATTGAAGGCAGTTTCCCATCGATGCATAGAGTATCTGAACAAAGTACTTATGGGGATATTACTTTTCTTCTTTCAACATTATCTTTTTATAATAGTCATGTGATTCCATGTAGTGTAAATGTGACAGTTGTGTATATTAGTGTAAATATTATAGACTCTATATACTTGTATTTGTATCTTGGCGTAATTGTAAATATCGCAAACTTAATATTTTCTGTCAGTCTGTTGAGCTCACATTGGTTCATATATTTAGTAGTAATCTACTAAATTCATGCTTCAAACCCGTCTTATTAACCCTCACCCCGCTACCTTATTGTACATACATAGATTTTGAATGGGACAACGGGCCTCAAAGGCCGCAGGTAGCAGGGTAAGTGTTAAATATTGAGTCCATAGTTATTTGATTTCCTAACAAGCAGTACTTAGAAAAGAATTGTTCATTCAAATCTGAACAATTTATGTATATTGGCGTTTATAACAAGTATTAACAATTATATGGATCGATTATATTTATTTTCTGTCAACCGACCATTCATAACCTCCAATTAATATTATTTTTATATTGGACCCGATCGACTGGCCAAAATATCAAATTAAATCCTTTTTTTTTTTCTGCAACCAGAGCTAAAATTATCAGAGTAAAATCCATAAACCCGGCAATCAAATAACTATGGCCTTAGTTATATTATAATTATATCTTCTTTTTTTTTAGTATACTATCTTTGAAAGAATCTAAATCGTTGATACGGTTATGTAATGTACATGAATAATGTACGATGTACGAAATGGTAGTTTACGCTTCGATTACGAATCGATATAACTGTATACCGTGATACCATGTGCCGGAAGCAATTACGTGTCTTCAACGTAATGATGATGTAATTTATTCAGCTTTGTCATTGAATCTGTGTACATTGTTAATCGCCGGGAGACTTTACAAGGTGATCACGAAACAAATATTCTCACACAGAAATATAATTATGGCAATCAACATTCTATATTGCTTGTGGCGGGAGTTAACGTATGTAGATTGCGGTAGTGTTATGAGGTGAACCGGTGAAAATTAAATCTCACTGTTGACATTGAACAAGTGTTTTACATTGTCATGTTCACAATTTACAAATAATAGATATGGCCGAAAGTAAATTTTGCTCTTACAAATAATTCACTATTATATGAGAGAACTAGTTGGATATATGAGGAATAAATTAACTGGTTTAAAAATCTCTCGTTTGGATAAATAATTAAACATATGTAATATTTTAACTGAATTTGTGTGAACACTATTGCCATATGTATTTATAAGTATCCCTCCGAAAACAGCATATTGACAGTGGACATGAACGATAAAAGGAAAGAAAAATCAAAACTATTTCATCTGCTTGATAGTCAGTCCTAACACAGTGTAACACTCAGAATACCATTCCACTGTGTTTTATTGCAGTATACATATAGCGTACGCGGAATATCTCGTGTTCTTTAAACAGTATACGTATAGCGTATGTGGAATATCCCTTGTGATACACACACTTCTTTATAGTTTAACGAACATTTAACATAATATCGTGTCGAATTTGAATCGCCAAAACTATTTTATCATTGATTCACGATAGGAAGGAGGAATTACGTGACACCCCTACATATCTTTGGAAACTTGCAAATGTTGTTAAACTATTGATGGCCACTGTCTGGGTATAAAGTATTACTTATCAGCTTATTCAGGATATGATCATACAGATTTAAAAAATATAAACACGGAGAGAATATATTAAATAAAATATATAAATAAACATTACACTTGGAACATGCAAGAGAATTAGCCATACCACAACCATCCTCGAGACTACGGTCATTATGTCTAATTTAGACCGGAAGTTAAGTGCCCGTGGTTTCGAAGATGCACCACAACAAGCGACAGATGCAATTACAAGACATGACAATAACAATTGAAAGGACAAATGGAATATTTAATACCACATATACAAGCAACGTTATTATAGGATTGAAGGAATTATGACTTGTAATACATGTAACTAAGAAATGCACATGCATTTGAAAATTGATTCCTGAGAATATGTCTAGATGTCTTTTCACGTTTAAAAAAATAAATATCTTTATTTTTATATATTGAAAAGAGGCAAATATGTAGACCCACTACACTATTTACTTTAAAATCAGGTCAAGTGTATAACCTTTTTGATGAAACGACATTCATTCGATATGACCTATAGATTTATCAGTTTACGGACTATTTTTTTTCTTCTAATAAGAACACCAATACGCTTCCAAGAACGTTTATCCTAAATCGTAAGAAGAAAACTTAAGATAACTTTAGACCGATTTTGTGTTCTGAACTAACAGATTCTACACACTCCGCCACAATGAATGTTCAGATTGTAGTAACAATCAAAAATGCAAAAGCCTCCACTGGACGTTCGTTATCTGCGTGAGATATTGCATGATAACGCGAGATAACGTTGGCATGAGACTTCCCATTGACGTCAGTTACGTTGTTACCTGACGTCAATACCGTTGTAAGGGTCAGATGATCGAAGTTGAAAGAAGGGGGTCATGTTTTCATTCTTTATTATGACGCACATACCACAAAGTGGGTTAGCAGGGGAAGATAGGCATCTCTGCGATCATGTAATTCTTAAGATTATCGTTTGACCTTTCAATTGATACATCAATCAATGGACTACGAACAGACGAGTTCGCGAAGGTTAAGACCTACTATACAGAGATAAATCGTAACAGTGTCAACAGTTAGAACAGGATACCCTTACATGCGTTCTGTATACAAGCGTTATAATTGGAAACTTCCAACGTTAGTCAATCAGTCAATTTCACCATATGATAATAAAATCGCGCATTCTAGATTCTAGATAATATTCAAAGTATTTTATTTCAACTGTACAGATGGCAAAACGATATCTCAATAAGAATATTCGGTTTGTAGTTTTATATATATTTTAAATATATTTTAAAATATATTTTTCTTACTGGACGCTTGACGCAAAGTTAAATATTCAACTGCTTAAGCTACACTACATATGTCAAATTATACTAACTTGTGTCTGTACAACATCGATACACATTTCCTGTGTATAAATTAATCATAACGACACATATAAAATGCAAAGCCCAAACATCCAAATAGCTGAAAGGTTTTGCATGTACATTGTATAACTATATTTTGCATATAATCCTAACCTTTTAGGTGTAGAATAAGATATATTATGTATAAGTTATGATTTCAAATAGTACATTAATAGTAGAGATAATAGAGGTGTAATATTAGAGGTGTAATACGAGTTATCACGAGCCCCACATTGGTCACATTTTAGCCAATGCTCGGTAAGTAGATCTGGGACATACAGATGATATGGCTTTGTAAATAAACACACCGTGTAGAATTAACAGTGTATGTCTATGCCGCCGAATCTGCTGATACGTTATCAAGAGAAATAGTAGTGATTCTTGCTTTGTGGAATACATGTCATGCATACTGTGTAGTAATACTCAATGTAATACAGACCTGGGTCTGTGTGTGACAACCCAGGGTGTACATCACATACCCACGTACATATAGTGTAAGACAATACAATTTAGCCGTTCATACGATAATCATACGTACATGAACAACGCTATATTTACGTTAATCGGCCAATTTTCAACTTACAACGTCTACCTTTATGAAAAATACAAAACAAAATATACTTATTTGTATGATTCAGTCCATAGTTATTTGATTCCCTGGTTTACGGATCCGCCGAACCGATTTTTTTTCCACTTTGGAAAATAGAAATAATATTTTCTTGTATTATATTCCGCATACGTCTTTTAAAAATTATAATAATCAATGGTGAAGGAATTGAACTTGAACGAAGACCGACAGGCAATGGTGGACACACAATTTAAGCCAATTTGACTACTTACTGGTAAATATGCAAAATAAAAGTATAATTGATAACAATTACTGCTCTTGACAAGCATTCAACTCTAAACAACTTATGCGTACTGGTGTTTATAACAATTATATTGATCAATTATATTTATTTTCTGTCAACCGACCATTCATAATCTCCAATTTCTTTTATTTTTATATTTTAACCGACCGACTGGACAAAATATCACTTTATATTTATTTATATATTCGACCGCCCGAGCCAAAATGATTACAGAAAGATCCGTAAACCAGGGAATCAAATAACTATGGCCTTACCGTATTGACATTGTAAACATATGGTATTCTTATATATCGAGTATATTTTAAGTTACATTTCTTAGTTTGGTCAGTTTGTAATGTCATAGCAAATTGGCTTATGGAACCTGCTCTTTCGATTCGTTTAAAGTTTTGTACTGACCAGATATATGTGTTAACATATTCCACTGGTCAAGGTATTATGTCCGTGTAATGTACGTAATATTCAACACACCAACTGATCCAGGGTCCACTGATTTTAAGCTCTCAGCCTAGGCTCAGGTTTGTAGACAGCAATGAATTCTTGTAGATAGCTTGGAGCCAAACCATTCGCATCTTTTATTAAACGTTAATACTCAATTTTCGTATAACATTGTGTTTTATAATTCGGTAGAGTCTACCTCGATCAATTTTGATTTACGCTTTGTTCATATTAATGTTTAGTTAAAAAAACACAATATTACTAATGATAGTACTTCCTTTCATTTTTATTGGGATTTAGAGCCGCTTTCAAGATTCTTTCACTTATATCACGGCTTGTCAGTTTAGGGCAGGAGAAAACCCGCAACATCCGTATCGCTGAATGTTGTAGTAAACCTGCGAGCATCGGCTGGTACTGACAAGACCAAGGACGATAACTGCATTTGCCACTCTACAGACAGCGCATCCTATCAATATCGCGTCAGAAAGGGCCCCCGGGGCGGAATTTGAACCTGGAACTTTTAGCTCCGAAGTTCAACGTTCTACCACTGCATTACCGCCCACCTTGTTTTCATACTTTATTATCAAAGCTATGATGTAATATGTCGTAAGGTTATGGTTGATCGTGGTGGCACCTACATGTATGTCATCATGTTCAATGAAGCTTCCATGTGCTATTCTTACTCAGGTACTCATACGTGATATCAAAGTCTTGTTGGACCTCTTTTAGAGCTTCTTCTTTGGATTTAATTTGTTGAATATAAAGTTAAACGATTTCTTCAATAAAATATGCAAACACATTTATTAATATTTACACATTTACTTGGAACTATATTTTGTCCGCGTGCTTTAACCCACTTCCCAAGACATGTGCCTATATATTGTGTTTGTGACTGAATATCGATATTACAATGACCTGAGACTCATGGAGGGTTGGTAGGTCTGGACGAGTTCAGATAGGTAGTCTGGTGGTAAATCAAGAAGAGCCTTGATAAATGGGGCCACGTTCACAAATAAACTGTAGCACTACCATCATGGTAACCTATTGTATTAAACTCACAATAATTGCAGAGCTACGATGGCTTTGTGAAACCGGTCTAATACCTTCACTTATCTACAGAACAAAATGACAACATAATATTCATATTTGCGACTTTTATTGCTGCCGTTCATTCAAATGTCACCGAGTTTTTGAATTCCAAAATTACAACATGATCATGATATTTAAATAAATAAATAATCCAATGATGAACTACAGTATATTATATTATAGCTACTCATCGATACTAGTGGGATACTCACTGACACTAGCAGGACACTCATTGGTACTAGCTGAACCCTTATTGATACTAGATGAACACTGATTGACACTCGCTGGACACTAATTGACACTAGCTCGACAATTACTGATTGCACACAGTGTAGAGTTTATCATGAATTATGATGATTGAATTAATACATATCAATTTATCACTGTACACATACTATAGGGCCAGCCCTTGTATAACATTTTGGCACAATGCAGTGCTACACAATGCACATACTACACAATGCAAATATATAGTTTGACCGTCGCGGGAAGATCGTGTAATAGGTTACGTTTCACGTCTCAGTTCTGAGTTTGTATGCTTTCGCTTGTACATGTTTCTTTTAAGAGCTTGTAAAAGTTTTTTCGTCACACACGTGTTCGTTACATCACCAGCATGGCACAACACGTCTAGAGATTCCGGAAATGGGATAGATTCAGGTGATCGTGAGCGGAAGCTAGGATTCCATGCATTGACCTTGACCGTTGCCTTTGTCTCAAGCATGGATCCTGTTCATCTTGACTGATATTATCTGAAGTTATCTCTAGCGTTGCTACTTTCCCCACGATGTGTCGTCATCTAAAACGGCAAACGCAAAGTTTACTTTCAAAGGAATGACGTAGGGAGTAGTCAATCTCTTCGCAAGAATCTGAATTTTGGTCATTCAAAGTTCCCGGAATGTCAGAGTTTCCCTGTGGAACGGTCAACGTTGAACCTTCAGCTACGCTTCTTGGCATACAGATGGATACCATCTTTAGGGCAGACAGTAGCTCCCTCTATCAATTCTAGAGGCATCTTCATGGCTGGGGACGGGGTGAAGTGGAAATTTCTGATCAACTGGACAGTAGCAATCTTGGCTTGCAGCAAGGCCAACCTGAGTCCTGCGCACATCCGGGGACCACCGCCAAACGGCATCCAGGCCATAGGATGTCTGGATTTACGGTTTTCCGGTGTGAATCTGGATGGATAAAAAGACAATATGTAGAGAAGAATATGTCTAGAATACAATATATACAGTGACTATTTGCAAATCAAACGCACAGCTATTAAGATGTCCTACCAATAGAATAGAATAGTGGGAAATGTTACACAAATATGGCTACCACGCCTTCACATCCATTGGCGATAATGAGCCCGGCATGTGAAACAATACTGCAATGTACAAACTACTTCCGTTCTGATATTTACTGAACTATGAAATGTGTACAATTGTGCACATTAACAACAAGAAACTGGAACAGATACAACTCCACATGTTGTAAAACAGTAGTTACCTCTCGGGGTTAAATGCTTCTGTGTCTTGTCCCCACAGCTCGTTGGTTCTATGCAAGCTCCACACCTCAGCTTGGACAAGCATTCCTTTAGGTATCGTGATTCCCTCTATGCAGGTAGACTCCATACACTCACGAGCAATTACGCTGTGGAACAATACACAGCCTGATGAAGAACATGTACACCGGTACACCCATTCAAATACACAAATATGGAAATTATAGCGTTGTCCACCATATAAAGCAATATTTGTACCGATAGGTTTACATTCAACCGTGTTGGATTGAATATTTGGGATTTAACACCGTTTTAGACATAAATTATATCACGGGGTTCTGCTTAACACGAGAGAACAGGTTGTAAAATCAGTAACAATTAACAGCTACTGGTGAACATACAAGACATAACTGACTAAGTAAGCGAACGGTAAGTACGTACTTGCTAGCCACGACGTATTTCCGGAGTGTTTCGTTTATGACCATGTCAATGTAGGACAGGTTGCGTACGTTGTCGTAGTTCGGGGTGTCTGTCTGTGAGTACAAACAATGTACGTTAGCATAGTAGCATATACAAGACCATCATATGATTATTATATGGACAATAGAGATTTAAAAACAGATTTTAATTGAAGATTATTATCGATAAGAATATCCATGGTTAGAACAATAACAATTACGACAATTAGATTTTAAAACGTTTGCTAATGTTCGACGGTACGTCATTTTATAAAAGTACGTCAATAGTTATATCAACCTACAATCATGCATGTGCATCATAGCCGACTGATTTAACTAAACACGTATCGGGATGTCATTTACCTTATTTGGATAATGATACTTGATTTCTTCCCATACTTTCTCCTGAACATCCGGGTTCCTGGCCAACTCGTAGAACACATATGACAAAGTCGTACTGGTAGTTTCGTATCCCGCCAGAGTGAAAAGCATTGCTTGAGAAACAATCTCCTGAAAGACAAATACAAGCATTGCAGATAATTTGGATGGGTCAAGAAATATTATGTGATATTATATATATGGAATAAGACATTATTGACCTATCAAGACACAACCAACATAACTACACACCTATAGCAACCCAAATGTACTTCCGGGTACTAAAAGACCTACACAAATCGCTATACATATAGATTTATTGTTCCCATTTATGAAATATATCGAATGCAATTCTACTACTAGCACTGGACAACTGAGCAAAGGGATGACTTCTGACCTTGTTGGACAGACTCTTGGTGATATTCTGGTCGGCACTAGCTCTGGCAATGTCGAAGGCAGTTCCTCGAGGCTTCTCGTACGGGAAGCAAGTGCCCTTGAACCTAGCGTCCACCATTAACTGAAGCATGTCTTGTTCGCCCTGGAAGAAAATTTATGGACGATGAAACGATTGGTCCAGAAAAAGGCAGTACTCACAATAATGGACTGATAACATTTTGGCACAATGCAGTGCTACACAATGCACATACTACACAATGCAAATACACCATTAATTTATTCTGAACGGTGACGCTAAATTTGAATTTGATAGAAAAACAATATTTACAAACTAAAGATAATTTACCAGTATGAAGTTTCATTATATTAATTTTAAATTAATTTTTATTTATTTATTTAAAAAAAAATTGAGGTTTAGAGTCGCTTTCAAGATTCTTTCACCTGGAACCTTTGGCTCCGAAGTCCAATGTTCTACCACTGCGCTACCACCCGCCCTTATATTTAAGTAATGTTATAAATAGCAATTGATAATTTGTCTCACCATTCGTGTTCTCTTTCTTTCCTCAATAATGTCCTCGATATTCTTTTCCACCCAGAACACAGGATTAAACTGAATCTTCCCCAGTAAATAGTAAATGTTAATCCACAAAGCGTGCAGGGTGGGGAACACAACTGAAAGTGAAGAGCAGTTGGTAAAATACAACGTCAACACGTAAGTAACGAGTAAACGGTTGAGGTGAGATGTACGGCTATTCAGCAATGTTACGACATTCAGAGCACCGAATACGAACTGCTAATAACAGCGATATATATTCATGGCTGAGATCGCTTACAGTTAAAAGAAGGTAAAATTCAGACGTTATTCTATCAAAATATAGATTTTAGTTTGATTAATTCTCTGTTTTACTCCATATCTAACACTCTCTATGCTGAATGCAACCTGAGATGCCATAAAGAGCAGTGCCTGTGCCTAATACAGCAAGTAGAGGGTTAAGCGTCCAGTTTACGTTTATTACTTCCTAAAATTATATCCAACGGAAATTTAGAATTCTTCTAGGACAATTCATTCACAAGTCCGGCACTACGAGTACGAACGGTCATGCCTTATTCCTTCGTGAATTGCAGCCATTGTTGTAAATCTCTTGTCAAAAACGTAACATACTGTGAACTTGTTTATATATGGGCCGTTGGCCTCCTATTACAGAAATAAAAGATTGATTGAGATACTGTAAATCAGGAAATTAATGCGAGCAGGATATTAATTCGAAATATGCGATTGGCTTATGGCCGCATTTAATTCCTACGCATTATGGAAAATAATGAAAGGTACGTCTGGGAAATAAACATGAATAGAGGTCGATCGCATTTAATTCTTGTCGCATTTATGTCCAAAAGCTTGAGGTCGCATTAAATTAGTGACGCATTAATTTCCTGATTTACAGTATCTAGTTAATGTCCGTGTTACTCACATCCTAGAAAGAACAGTAGTGGGCGCTTAATAGTGTTGCTGATGATTCCCCTGCAATGCTTCAAGAACGGCTCATTGGCGTCTTTCAGAGCTCCCAGTTCCTGAGATAGGGCGCAGCTCACGATAGTGTCCATGGTTAGACGACCCAGCTGCCTACAACAGACACAGGATACCATATAATTAATGTCTCAAAGCCCGCAAAGAGGCATGAAGGTCAAGGATCAAAGCGGCATGAAGGTCAAGAAAATATCTACGTGCATCGCGAATAGAAATTTCAAAAGATAAGCTGTTGCGCTCTCTTTTTCAGGTGTCAATGTTTGGATTCAATTCTGGTATGTATAATTTCAATAGTTTGAATTTTCTCCAACTTACTCATGAATGTTAAAAGATCTCTCGTGTTCACAGTCCTCGGTGACGTTATCGACAAGATCATCGACGCATTTCTTGATGAGTGGAGACATCTGAAAGACACAATGGTACATGCAACAACATAGTATTTTTTAAATGGACGCGCGGTAACACGAATTTCATATAGATAGATGTTAATTTAAAAATAAACTACAGCCAACATCTTTACTGAAAACGATAATGCATCGTATTTGTGGTGGTAGTCATTGCACCTATACTCTTGGATAACTATCGTTAAGTAAGACGCGATAAGATGTTTACCGTGTTGTTGTCAGTCGATTCAATGTAGCTAATCTTTCAATTAAATACATACCATTATATATGCAAATAGGCTTGACATGTTATTAAAGAGACCCTTACCCTCCTCATTTTGGCAGAGCTGAAGGCAGGGTTGATGATAGACCGCAGTCGCTTCCATCGTTCTCCGCGTGCAAAGAACATGTGTACGTCCTCATCCTTGTCTGGGTCTACCTGCACTGGGAACACCTGCAACATCAAAGACACCGTTGATTACAAGTGTACATGTTACTAGAAATACCTAGAGTGAATATAGATAGATACTGTAAATCAGGAAATTAAGCGAGCAGGATATTAATGAGAAATATGCGATTGGCTTATGGCAGCATTTAATTCCTACGCATTATGGAAAATAATGAACGGTGCGTCCGGGAAAAAAACATGAATAGAGGTCGATCGCATTTAATTCTTGTCGCATTTATGTCCAAAAGCTTGAGGTCGCATTAAATTAGTGACGCATTAATTTCCTGATTTACAGTAGATGTATCACACCAGAAGCGAAGTGCACTCCTGACATTCTGGGATCGGTAAAATGACAGGAAAACAATCAAACTCCATGTGGATTAAACTGTACAGACTAAGGCAATACCCCACAGACGGATTACATTTCAATACCCCACAGACGGATTACATTTGGGTTAGGGTTAGGGTAACCCTAACCCTAACCCATGAAGAGTTTGGAGGAAGAGCTAGAAAGGCTTGAAAACCTGGACATTGTAGATAACGTCGCTGACTCCATGGGTGAGCCCAGTCGTGGCAGTGTGGACATGACCTCCGTGAAAGAAGCAATACAGCGGACAAAACACATCATGCCAACGAGTGATGACATCATGACAGATCTTAATGGGTCGACCATATTTAGTAATATGTTCCCCTTTTACTTGAAACTAGAAAACCAAAGCTTATTCGATTATAATTAAATTCACTGGCTAGAATCTCTTTGCAATAGTTACCATACCAGTTGTATCCAATTAATTTACCAAACTGTAAATAATTCCTTGACTTTACCTCTTAGCACATATCAATACTGTTGAGTTAACCTTTGTAAAATTAAGAAGATACTACAAAGCTACCACCTAAATAGCGAGGTGGGTGTGAGAGAGGGAAAGCACAACTTAATCGAGGACACGAAGCGGGTACATTTCTAGCAGGCAAGTCTGGAGCAGGGATAGTTTTCTTTTGCACTGTTCCATGAATCAATACACCCAGATATAATATGTATTGGAGTCAATTTATTTATTGCAGACTAGTATGCAGTTATCACTAGATCTGAACAATGTTTTAGTATTATTAAAAATTACTCA
>JAUTBT010041390.1:0-17190 GCA_032361225.1 Lepetodrilus schrolli | reverse complement strand
CCCCCAACCCCCCCCCCCCCCCCCCCCCCCCCCCCGGACGCTACGCCATCCCCTCGTCGCCTCAAACAGGACTGGGTCAGGAATGGCAAACGTAAACCTGATCACCAGCGAGCTTCGACTTGATCCGTCTCCTATTGAAATTAGTGTCGGCGTCCGTTGTATGGAGTCGTGTTCGTTCTGATTAAATGTGCCAACTACCACACTCACACCTCACTTTTAGTATGATTATTGATCGATCTGCGTAATTTACTCGTCAGTTTTACTACGGACGGAAACAGGTATGTGCACGCTTCTCCGGAGGTGTACTGAAAAGAAGAAGAAAATTGTTTATTAAAGTGGCTAGGACATTTTTTAATTGGGGTTTAGAGCCGCTTTCAAGATATTTTCACTTATATAGCGGCTTTAATTTTACCTAATAGTTGACAGACCTAATAGTTTATTCAGCAATAAGTCCTTAGCCCAAAATGTATTATTTTTTATAACTTCAAATATAACACACACGTATGCAATTCATTAAGCTGTTGACATATTTGTATAGGCAGATCCCAACTTTCCTCTGATTATTGATCGATCTGGATAATTATCGCCTCGTCATTGATTGACAACAGCCATTTCTAATTAGGAATTTTCACACATCTGTGAAGGAATACTTTACGTTGTTCTGTTTGTATGGTAGTACCGTTAGTAGCACCGTGATATAAGTGAAAGAATCTTGAAAGCGGCTCTAAACCCCAATGAACAAATAAATACTAGTAGATAAAAAAGAAAATAGCATCCTCGAAAACCCCGGCCATTATGCCTACTTACCATCCGTCAAATATGGTACGTAGGCATAAAGGCCTGCGTTTCGAGGATGCATTAGAAGATCTACATGAACTCAAGACATCTGTGTATGGACAGACAAGACGGATACGATTTATTTCAGAATTGCAGGCATCGTGACGCAGAGTATCTATAGAATTTAACAAATCTGTGTATGGTTATACCATTGTAATCGTGGATTCCTGTGTTTCAAATCAATGCATGGAACTGATGGATGAAGAACATGCAGATGGATGGAAGGACGGACGAACTAATAGTTACCGTAGATAGACGGACGGACACTAGGCAGATTTGGTTTATATCTTCTGAAATATTGAACTGATTTCAATACACTTACATTCACTTGTAGTACTATAAGTGAAATAATCTTGAAAGCAGCCATAACCCTTAATTCGCAAAAAGAAATATATAATAATAATTAAAAAAACTATAAACACCGAAACAATTTCCCACCCAATTGATCAACTACAATTTTATTGTAAGGTTGTTTCCACGTTAAACTACGCGGAATGGATATCAAGGACAATATTGGGATACTATCACTTTAATTTCTGCCACTCCCACTGCTATACCAAACCATCCAGCATAATATAATACTTTTGTATTGTTGTGGTTTTGCATAGAATGGAACCGCGAGTCGATAATATGGCATCAGAGGAAGCATCTTCAGCTGATACCGTAGTCTGATGTTTACATTATGTGGGGGTCTGTATTCATTCTTACTGCGGTCATTCCTTCTGTACACACACACACACACACACACACACACACACACACACACATACACATACACACACACACACACACACACACACACTCAAACAATGTCCGCCTGTCAGAGTCACTCAAGCAGACCTGTGACGTTATTGATTAGATATAGTACAATCCACATTGTCTAACTCGGACGATTCCGTCGGGTTGAGTTCGCCACCGGTAACATAAAAGACCGATCTGAGAGAAGCGGCCTTCTATTCCAAACTCACTCTCGGGTCGTCTGCTTTGTACGCGTAAAATTCAATTTACTAATGGGCCCTTGGGATCCGAATGAAGCTTTCATACTGATGTGGAATTAACAATGCCAGAGAGTCCGACACAGTCAGCCGCTGTGTGTGTATATGACGGCATTCCCCGCACTGCAAAGCACGAGGAGAAGGGCCCCCACATTCGACTAAATTATTCAAAAGTCAGTCTTCTCACTGATTGGTCGCTTCTATTGCCAGGTAGATCATCTGCTCGAATATGTGTCTATGGCGGCTGCGCGGTACCGTATTGGCAGCAGCGATCTTTTGATCACTTTCTGTTAGCAGATCGCAACATCCGCAGGTGACCGGTGGCGGGAAAGGAAAGCCTTTCGTGTGGACTTACTGTGATAGTGGGGAGTGATTGGAGAAAATATTACTTCCAACGGGACGGAACATATTGGTCTGGTTCCTTTAGAACCAAAAAAGACCAAAATGCCGTTCGGAAACTTCGAAAACCTTAAAGGGAAGGTTTTACAACCCTCTAAGGATGCTGCCCATTTGGCGAAAACGTCCTTTCAGAGGTAAGCTTGGTTTGTGAAATGGTCAACACAACTTTAGTAGGGTCGTATATTACAAGTTTATCAACTTACAGGAACTTACTTGTGTCACCTCTGTATTTTGTATATGAACTTCCCGTGCAAAGGTCATACGGAAGAACTTAAAGGGATGCATGCACTCACATGACATTCCCTTGGGAAGTTATTGAAAGGTTTATCTGAATATTGAATTCTGGTTTGCATACAATTATTATTTTTAATATACAGGAAACTGTGTGAACATTCTGAATTCAATCATCATCATTATTATTATTATTATTATTATGCCATTGCTATATTATACAACGTACACATTATCACGTGAATTATGTTTTCAAAATTATAGCATTATCGATATGATATTTAATACATCGGATATTGTTTTATACGTGGTTTAAAAACTATTTATAATTTCGAAATATATTCAGTGCTTATCAATTAAACATTTTCGCATCTTTCTTCGCCATTCGTCATATTCTTATCAGTATGTGAATAAAATTTCAAACCTACTGTTAATAAATAATAAACAAAACCTCCGATATATTTCCGCATATTGCCTATAAATACACCCATTCATCTCATGCTCATGTGTACATGCATTATGCATCAGCATCATGTGCCCTCTTATCTACCTATCTCGTGGTTTGAAAATGTCATTCTAGTTGCTATAACAACGGAGTTATTTAAAGTCTCTCAGGGCTATTGTCTATACGTGTTGAAGAGGAAACACTATACTCCGCAGGGATCGTCGAGATATAGTTCATATTTCAATGCGATTCCGAAGCAATAAATTCCAGCCATAGATAATAAAAGCCGCAACATTATATTAGAATCGAGTAGGGAAAAAAACCTATTCATTTGAGTGTTATCTCCTTAATAGGAGGTGTTTTATAAGATGGTGGACGTTATTTCCTGGTGCTGGTTTTTGCTTGTATTTTTATTCAACAAATTACCATTTATACCTTTATATACATCGAGGAATAGTGAAGTTTGAGCAGGTGTGTGTATGCAGCAAACACAATTTTGCAATTTATCGGAATGCTAATTTTTCACGAACTATCAAGCGTTGCGATTCAGCGATGTGGCACCGTCGGTATGAATTGGAAGTGGTAGGTTATATGGAACCGCTGTTTGATTGTGTAACCATGCAGAACCAATTTGACTAGAACTAGTCATATTGCTTCTCATGTGATCGTGCCTCTGCTTCGATACTTTACAGTTATCAAAAGAGTTTTAAAATTTACGGAATTTGTATTTTGGCTCTTGTAAAATGTGAGTTGGAGCGGTCAAACAGGACACGGATGTTCAATCGGAATACATGCTATTGAAATGCAAGCATTCGGAAGAGTTCGTAATGCATATTTAAAATAAATACACGAGTGGGACTTGTTCCGCATGTCAACTACGCAACGGTGCGCTATATGCAGTATTCATCATCACGTCTAGTGGCGCGGAAACGCTGCGCGCACTCGATTGGAACACTACTGAGAGTATGTATATTAACCAAAAATAATATTCCCGCTTCTTGATTCTGTAGCCGTAATCCAGTATAATTTTTGAAGTCTTATAAATATTAACATCATATTAAGTGTATCCGTATACAGACATCAAACATATACCGTGCATACGATTGATATTTTTTATTTTTTTATTTTTTTTACTGAAGTGCAGTTTACTCTCTGCATGAGGATTATATTGTATTTGTAACCATGGTTACGATCTCTTGGGATATCCTATATTTAATTATAATGCGGTCGGTATGAGAGCGATTTTGCATGTAAAGACCGTAGACAAATACGAGAATTTATTCTGCGACTATTCCTTGGAGTCAAGCTACAATAGCAACCCGAAGTCGTATTTCTGTAGTGAGCTCAACAAGTGGTATGCTGCTCTAGAAGGGGCACACACAATTGGAAACGTCGATTGAATTATATGTCTTGCTTTTTTAAATACGAAATATTATATTTTAAAAATACTGAATATTGTCTAATTCACGTCTATTATGCGACGGATCTATGTCATGTGCTGTATTGGATTACAATTAATGGAAATCAAATAATTTAAAACGTTTTTGAATTTATAAGTACACAATAGCATTTTCATTCAAGCGCATGCATATACGAATAAAAAGAATAGTAGGTGTATTATAACTGTAAGGGGAATATTTCTTCAGGTATTACAAATCACATGAATAATTTTATTTTGTCTTGAATTAATATATATTGTGCTTAAATATTAGTATTAATATACTATATAGTGCAAATATCCAGAACAACTGCTCTAATTCGTTTGGGTGAAATTGGTGAAAAATAAACCAATCGTATGTACGTGCATATATCTGGTTTAAATTACAAATATGTTTCCGATCGGTAAATTAAAATAACATGTAGTATGACTACAAAAGTGTTATATTAGTATCTGAATACAATTTTCATTTCTGTTGGTGTCTTGTTTGAACGGTCTTTCACATGACAGGTCAAGTTGGGTCAGATTGTAATGTAGCGGTTCAGCACAATGCTCAACTATTATTGTATGACCCTACGGACACTGGTCCTTCCTGTCTCGCGTCCGGTTGACCACTTCCTGTATGAACTAGTCACTATGGCGACCAATTAGAATTGCGCAATATTCCGATCATCATTTTCTCATCGGAATTGGAACCCAGTTCTACATTCCAGGATTCCTTCGCGAATGAAAATATTTCTCGTTTTCAGTCACGAATATACTACATCTTGCCATCTATACGTATTATGCTTTAATTTACATTTAATACGTCAAATGTCATGATTTCATTTCTCGGGTTGTTTTGACATGAATATGTCAGTACATTGAGGCAAAGGCAAATTGCCTGACAATGATCTTACTATTTCAGGAGATACATTCGTTTATATTGGATACTCTATTTCCAGTGTAATTATTGATGTAGTTGGTATTGAACACGCAATGGTTATGAGGTGATAGCACGATGCATGTATATTACATTGTTCAATTTTTAACTTGATTTTCATCGATTTGTAGTGGGTCATCTAATTAAGGAACGAAATTAATGAAAACTTTTCGTAATTTTCAATCACGTTTTTCTCTTCAGGTAGCAATACGTATTTGATTTGCATATCATTTATTTCCTGTAGTTTGATAAAAATACCAGTATACCTATATTTTACATACTGCTAAGAAATAGGTATAATAAAATAGTAACATTCTATTTCAGGATCTTAATTTTATACCAATATAACGCATATTACGATTTTTCTTACATATTTTATTTTAGTATCTTAATTTTATACCAGTATAACGCATGTTAGGATTTTTCTTGCACATATTATTTTAAGATCTTACTTTTATATATAGTTATTTTAGAATATTATATATTTTAAAGGAATTCGTATGCTATAATATGCATGTATGCAATCCAGAGAGAAATATAGTATGTGAAACAGACAATCTGTATACAATAAATACTATGTTAAATTATTCTAGGATCATTTAATAGTAATCATAGAAGGTTGACGTCAAGAAATTGTGAAATTATAGAGAATAATGTAGCTCCTATACGTACATACAGTTTTATAAATCCATAGTAGTTTTTAAGACTTAGTCTATATGGTATTTCCTGTCATACATTTTTAATTTGTTACCATGGCGACAATGCTAATCGTCGGTAAACTCTGCTGATTATAGTCACGTGAATGTCAACACTAAAGAGAGCAAGAGCAAGAAGCAGCATATGATATTGAGCCGCTAGCTTAATACGATACTGCAAAATAGCATCATATACAGAAAGGAAAGCCGTGCTTTTGAATATAGAATCGGGCAAACAAGCCGCAAACAAGCCGCTAGCTTAATACTATGTTTAATTCATAATGTTCATTTAGAAAATCCATTGAATTGTTTATCTCATTAGCTGCCAATTCATACGACATATATACAAGAAGGACTATATTAAATTTATCTTACTATATACCATAATTGCATATATACACCGTTATGTAAATTGCTACGTTACAGTTGTGTAACGGAATGCTTTAAAATCCAGAATTCGTCCTTGACCTCCAGACCGGAAGTCAAATGTTAGTCTCGTTTTCATATTTCCAATTTCCGTCCATGTAGACATGACGCTAAGTCATCTCTTCTTGTATCAATGCTGCAGCAGATTAAACAAAACGCAGCCATTACTATTTAACCGCGATGGAAACCAGTCCTCTGCGCTTCCGGTTCATCATCTGCAATATTTGATAGATAAATATCCACGCTCTTTCACATCTACCCAAATTGACTACGGTCATATTTACTCTATTAATAGCTATGGATTGGCAGCGTCTCCCACGATTAAAAAAAGCCACCCACACCCTGCAGATACCCGAGGGTGGAAAGGGGAGACACTGTCGCCGTACGTATAGTTATAGTTACCATGACAAATTACCCATCAAGCCCTTGGTCCGATTGTTCCGGAATCCAAACATTAAAGCGTCATACATTCATTCCATTCATTCATTTAATCGTCGATCATAAACACTCAATCAATCGGCGATACAGACGAACATTATCCATTATCAAAATTTGTTTGCCAATATCTATTTAGAATTGGATTTAAGCTTGACTAACTCCCACGACCGTATACCAACATTGCATGAATCGCATGCATTTGCTTATTTGCTTTAGCAAGGTGCTGTTCACCCCACCCCAAACCAAATCCCTCCGCGCATGATGAATTACACGATGAATATCGGCGGATATGTATCTTGAATGTTCCAGTCAATGCACTAGCAGTTCATATGAATAGATTGTGAAAATCTAGGCATGGCACTATATCGGCAAGTCAATACCTATGCTATCATGCGCAGTTTGATCTCAATGTCCTGCATTAGAATTATCAATACACTAGACAATGCCCCGTAATGGTTTTGTGTATGTAGGAAATTAAGATTTTAGGTAATTTACAAACACTGTATAATATATATGATGGTACTGGTGGGGCAACAAACCAACATTCTATTGAATACCTAGCTAACATAGCATTTGTATGTTCAATGAATAGAAAGTAATATATGTTTAAGTTAATTTTCCAGCAAACGTCTAACACTGCCGTAGACGCATTAATGGCTCGTATGAATACATTTCACTGATCAAACAGGAAGCCTTTGTTTGAGGAATGAATCGCTGTTATTGATTCAATCCGTTACAATTCACAGATTTCCAAGTGAGAAATAAAAAGATACGATGTTCCATTGCAATGGCTATGTATCAAAAATAATTTATATAACAAATATTTCGAGTAACTCTGATCCATCCGATTGAATAATACAGCAAGAGAAATACCATATTGGGGATCAATGTTCTATTACAAATCTTCAATCGAGTTTCTGTACATCACGGAGCCGTCTATCGTCCTGTCTCCAGGGTAGAATGGATTGGACTGCGTTTCCTCTAACTATTGCTGCGTATGGATCATCATTGACACATATCCATTATATAGTTATCAAATCCGATATCTATTTCAATAGTTGACAAACAGTCTGGTCTGTATTTGGTTTTGCGTATAACTCTCTCTATGCTGAAGGCAACAGGAGATGTCCAAATAATCAGTGTCTGTGTCTGATTAAACAGAGCTGGGGTTAACTCCAGATAGTATCATCAGTATGTACTGTAAATCACTAATTTAATGCGACCTCAAGCATTTAGACATAAATGCGACAACGTATCTTTCATTACTTTCCATAATGCGTAGGAATTAAATGCGACCATAAGCAAATTGCATTTTTCGTATTAATATCCTACTAGCATTAATTTCCTGATTTACAGTATTTATTGTTTAACAAACACAACAGAAAACGTTAGGCATCCTGTTCCAGACCAATATCCTAACAGGTTCCTGGCAGGACACTTTCACCTCGGGTGTCCTGGTGTATCAACGTTACGTGTCTTGGCCGGGACACGTAACTTTATTATATATAAGACTAGACTCTATATCGATAAAATAAAATATAAACACAACAACAACAAATGGTGTATTTGAAGTGCCGACAGCAAATGAACACCTAGTTTCGTGTTCACGTGGTATTATCTGAAGCTCTCGGTCCTCAACCTCGTACTCACTGATATTAAGCGGATGTTTATGACCAGATCGTGGGCGCGTGTACGTTTGAAATGACACTATACGCAAGAGGGTGAAACGAACGCAATCAATTATTAATTAGTCGTGCGGAATTAATTATCGGAAATGGCACCAGCGTAATGAGTTACCTGATGAGCCTATACAGTTATCTATATCTGGCAGATAGGCGCATGTCAAAAGGTCAAAAGTAGCATTTTGTAAGTGCATGTGAAGCATGTTAAATATTGAATATCATCTACTGATGTAATACTGAAGGGTTTATCCAGTTGTGTGATTTTACTATTTTATCCAGGTATGTTTAACAAAGAAAGACACGCCTAGACTTGGGTAAAGGGGTGGGTGCCGTGAAAGACCATTACCCCCCCCCCCACACACACACACACACACACACACATACACACACACGCACACACACAAACGCACACATGTACGCCAAACAGCCTCCTCGTGGTTTTGATTTGAAATGTTAGTATTTCGAAATTTGAACCTCCCAAATTAAATATATTTCAGATTTAGATCTGGTAGTATAATAATTAATTAATTTTTATATATATATATATATATATATATATATATTAAATATCTAATTTCAAGATTATTTCACTCACAGCACGGCTTTGTGTGTACAGTCGTATATTTGTCTTTACTTTGGTTTCGACATTCTATTGTTTCTAACACGTTCTACAACCACAGATACAGCCTAGATAACAGACATGCTGGTGATTGAAATGTACGTTAATGGACACATGTAGTTCCAACCTGCCTTGCGTAATGCAAAAGCAAATATCCGATGCTAACGTGGACTGATAAGTGTCAATGAACTTATGCCCGAAAAAAAATAATCTCACCGTAATTAGGTCGTGTTATTCCTTTCAGAAGCTGAACGTAGTTCGTATTCACAAACAAACACGTCGTAGATCACTGTACATGATCAATACGTCTTGTTTTGTATAATAACATTGCTTTAAGGATCAACAACGTGTGTCGCAAGGTGTAACCTATAGCAATGACTTGCTCTATCAGCGTAGTTTAATTTTACGTTATTTGTTCCCACTAACCAATTTACTGGCGTCAATGACCAAGCATTGCCTGATGAACTACTAATTTGGAACGAATACATGCAAACGTATCTAGATTAGGATATATAATGCAAGTCATGCGTGTGCATGAATACGATTTCTCCTATATAAACACCTTCCAATACCATGCAATTGTTAACTGTGTTTGGTAACTGATAAAACAAGACCGCCGAACAAACAGTAGTTCCAATGGGATCCTGATGATTTTCCAATCATCGTTGTGGGTTTTAAAGTGCAGAGCGGGTCAAATTCAGTTCTATGTGTATTGTCAAATTACAAGTGACACAGCCATTAGAGATGCAACAGTCCATCTTCTACTGTGGTGGATGTTCACAAGCATTTGTCTTCATTTGGTCTGGCAAATCCTCTTTGTCCTGCATGCTCCTTCTCGCAACGACCTCGGCTCAGAGGCAGGTCACGTATTGAGGACATGGTAATCCCTAGTAGTCATCTCAGGGTTACGCTGTCGCAACTGCACTCGCGGCCCATCCTTGATCTTGTACAGAGCGAAGTTGCGTCTACGAGAGTTTTAATTGCATTACAAGCGTACCAGGTTCATGTCGAACGTATAATAAAAATAAACGCTGGCTTTCTACAGAGCACCCATCGTACAAGGTTCATGTCGAACCCAGCGCTGGCCTTCTACAGCACAACCACCGTTTCTACAACACAACCACCGTTTCTACAGCACAACCACCGTGCAACGTTCATGTCGAACCTTTAGCGTGGGCTTTCTACAGTGCCAGTCTCCGATGGACCCCGATGGACCCAATGAGCAGTTACTATAGCTTTGTGTAAGGGGTCCGGTGAACCCTGGGTTGAGAATGGAGTGTTTTGTGTCTGATTAGCTTAATTCGCACCTCTGGCTTCCACTGGCGGATGTCGAGTGATTTGCGGTACAAACACACCGTCTTTGCTTCGGAATTCATAATGGCAATTATGTCGATTGTAGTAACGTGTCGATCGGCAAAGGTCAAAATAATAATTGCTTCGAAGCCATTCACATCACAATAAGACACACACGATGCCATGTCTGCCGAGTGATTTATTTTAAGGAAATTATGTAGTTTGCATAAAAAGGGATCCTAACATTTGGACGTACTCTAACACGGTGAAATAGACGGTGTTGGGTAAACTTACATTAGACGTTAACCTGACGTTTGTTTTATCATGGAACTTGATGTGAATGCAAGTGTCAAATTTACCTAATTTCCCCAGAAACATTAATACAGCTTTGTCCATTGCAAAACGCACAATTCCGATTTTGCAGGAACTTCATAATCAATAATAGCTATTTGTATCACATTATGGCGATGTTTCTGAGTTGGTGTTAATTTCTATAACATCTTGTCATATCTGGCATATTAATCATCAAGTAATGCGGCATATACGGCGGGCCTTTAGACATGTCGTTAGTTGCAGGACGATGGTATGATTGAATAATATACATTCTTTGTTCTCTGAATATACTGTGTCAGACATAATAATCATGTCACGTCGTCATCGTCTTTGGAATCTTGACGTTTTCTCTGCTGGCGACTCGAGGCCCACGTCCTTAAAGCCAGATACGCTGATTCCGTCGGATTTTCCTGGAATCCTCTTAGTTTGGTCCTCGTCTTGGCCGGTGACAGTCTTTGGCACTCTGTAATCTGCCATTGAGGTCTGCCGAACCGAAATTACTCCCTGATTACACCGGATTCTTCAAAAGAAACGAGCTGCCCAGATGGTCCGCGTAAAAGATGCAACTCCTCTCCGCAATTGACGGCTCTTTAATGGGCGGATTTGTTAGGATGTTGGCACGAAATGGGCCATGCTCATACAACCTGTCATCGACAAGGAAACTGTTATGAATTGTCCTCTCGGCCTAGAGCTTAACATGCCGCAAAACTGCCTATTGAGATCGGCAAGTCATTTTATCGCAGCGGCAATGCTTTCTGAAGACATTGCGGCGTAATGCATGCGAAATAATACCTTTGACTTTGACAGGACAGTGATTTAGCGTGATCCTGAATAACGGTCACTCAACAATGTGCTGAAGGGTATGGAAATGACGATTTAGAATTTGGTGTTATAATGCGATTAACTTTTTTTTTATCAGCAACAGACGAGAACAACAATATGTGAGCAAGAAAAAATTGTGCATTTTTTTGGCTTTCTAAATCGCTTCATTCCTGATCTGAATATTCAAGTATAAGGGCAGGAATGATGAATAATTAAATATAGTAACCGCAGGTTTAGATATGTTAACGTAGTGAGATGTGTTCCCTTAAACGAATCCCTTGAACTGATCGTACTAGATTATTTAATGCCATGTGTATGTATTAACACTGTTATATTCGACAGTATATGTACAGCTAGTTTATGAACTAATTTGTTAACATAAATTATTATAATACATCACGTGATACGCCGTAAGTTTAATCTAATACAGGGTTCAGATAGTAGCCATTTAATTGGCTAGTCACGTATCCCGAAAGACTTCACAAATACATATTGCTTTTTTTTAAAAAATAGTTTAATGTTTCACGAAATGGTCGTACAGTTAGTCGGGGCCTAAAGCCAAATTTACTCCACTTCCTTGATATACGCCATGATTTAGCCCCGGACTGGGCATAGTTTCAAGAAGCTCTCTTATCTACTACGATACCATTGCTCTCTCGTAGCGATCTCATATTCATGGCGATCGAGCACTTACGAGAGCGCAATGCTCTCATAGTGGATAAAAGAGCTTTGTGAAATAAATCCCAGGACCCCAATCACCGCATTGACCAATGTCCACGTTATTATGAACCAACGTTGACATCCTCTTGTCTGTGCGCCAAGCTGTCGTAGAATGAGCCTGTACCACTATTTAAATCGTCAGAACAGCATTGATGAAATCACGTCATTGCCCGTGATTTTTACCTTAAATATATTTTGTCACAGCACGCAACGGTGGTGTAAACTAGGTCTCGTTGGTGGTGTCTTTGTCCTTATCGATTTCTCAACACACGAACATTACAAACAGGCTTTTACATACGTTGATAATCACGGAAAGAGTGGGCTTTAACTTCAGGAATAACCAATAAGCATTTCTCGTGTATACGATTCATGGGAATAATTTAAGAACCGTCAAAAATATATTATAGATCACGTGTTGCTTTTTTGTTGTTGCGTGTTCTGACATGTCACCGTGTTACAACCATTTCACACAAATTAAACTGCATACTGTACAAGACATGTATATCATACCGGGTATATGACAAATCTAAATGTGAATATTTGTCGTCCGTAGCCAAATCTGTTACTGATTCCATTATAACCAAACAATCAAAATTTGGTCTAAATCAGCATTTACTTGTTTTCACAAAATTACTCGATGATAACATTGTGCGATTTATAAATAATTGGAACGTGGCCGAAACTACTCTATTCGATTTGGAATGTGATAGCATTGACCATTTAATTTAGATTTAATATGTACACGTGTTACTTCCCCCATAAGTTTAGTATCTCTTACCGTATTGGTCGTATACCAAGTTAATTATAAACCAAGCGATAAATCAGCAAATTGCTGATTGGCATTAAGGGGAATAAGGCTATATCTATATATACAAGACTTACCAGACCGTTATTGTTATGCCTGTCCGAGTATACCACGACCAAGGGAATAGGTCAGTCTGACACAGTAATTTTTACATCGGATGCCGTCTAACCATCTTCCTATTACAGGATCTCCTTATTACCTCCCCTGAAAGCCTCAGTAGTATTTTCCTCGCGGCTTATGTACGTTACCGTCCGTTGTGCTATTAAAGGGCATAATGACCTAATGAATTTACCACTCCTTTGAAAGGTCACGGCCGTATAATGTAATTCAATTATGCTTGATCCAATTGAATCTACGAACCATTTTGAGGATGCTGAATCGGACGACAGTACAGAATTTATCACCAACAACTCTTTCAAACCTGGTGTAATATGGTACAGGTGGAAACGAAATCATTCCAACGTGATTTCAGGATAATAAATCAACTTTTCAACATGACGCATTCGACCAATTTCCACTGAAACATAATATGCGTTCCGGTGACACGTATATTGTTTAAATTGTGAGCTGATATTATGGCTAAGGCAATGAATATGTCTAACTATAAATTGAGTTAATGGGATGTAGAAGTAAATCGATAGAAACGAATTTTCAAAAACACGAGAATGAGTAACAGTATCACTTCGGTGGAAAGAAAACCAAAATCGTGATCACCAGCTGTTCCAACATGGCAATTACTTTACGGCAATGACTTTACGACAATGGTACTCGTTCGTCAGGATGGTCGGTGACGATATCATGACTAAATCTACGTAATATGATTCATTTTGGTTGGTCTCGTAATACGTGCCGCATAATTACATTTAGTTCCCCAGTGTATGCGGAGTCTACGCGTTAGTTAAGACGTGTCCCCACGAGAAGGTATGTAAATCAGACATGTTTATTACAATTTGACCATATTGACGAATGTAATAAGATCAGACACATTTATTACATTTTGATAATATTGACAATTAACATAATCATGTCAACCAGACATATTTATATAATTATTGCGTTTTGAACATGTAGACAAATAACAGTATGTATGTAAATGAGACATTATAATGTTACATTTTGATCATATTAACAAGTAACGGTGTTAAGATCAGACATATTAATTACGCTTTAGCAATATTGATAAATATCGCTATATTGTTAAATATAATATGTGCACGTGTGCAGACAATAATAATTATAATAATAATAATAATTAATACATATTTATTTAGCATTTGAAAGTATTTAGTCAGGTGTCTTAATGTGTACTCATCTTTACTTAGAGACATAATGTGTTTATAATTACCTTTTGCATGCATTGTATTATATATTGTATGCCAACTTATTATTTATTTTATTGACCAGAGTTAAGGAATCATCACATCGAGGATAGATTGCCCATTTGTGTAATTATTTCCATCTCACGGCGTCATAACGCGTTCTCGGAAGTTATTATTTTATTTAGTCTGTCGGTTGCCTAATATCCAGTTCTAAAACGTCAGTAACTTCTTCTGAATGAGATGATTTAACATGTTATTTCGAAATACCTTTGGGACACCACGATTGTGTTGAGCCATCATGGCTTATCTACACGTGTTGTATTTTGAAGAATTACGCCCGAATACTACAACTTCGGTTTAAACATGTCCACAGAAGTCGGGGAGCTTTACGACACGATGTCACTGGGTTTCTAGAACACGATCCTGGACTTTATATTGAATTATCTACAGAACGTAACTTGATCCTCCTCCGTGGGCCGAACCTTCACAGACTCTGCGATATGCTAGAACAACTCCATCCAGACCAGCAGAAGTCGGGATCTGGAAGCTTTTCCGAATCAATTTTAGAGTCTCTCTCGGGACCATCTGCACCATCAAAACGGCCAATAGATGTCCATTTTTCAGGGCAATATTAACACCGGTGACAATATCAATTAACATCTGCTCGAGAGGATCGTGTCTGGCTAGTGCTGGCGAGCCTCCCAAGGTAGTTTCCAGAGGTTCGGCAGAAACGGATCCGGTGGCTGGAAATTGATCCACGGACCAACATCGTAGACATGGCTTTTCCGTTGTTTGCCAAAACAAAGAATAAATAGGAAATAGTTTTGTTCCACTGCTATGGTTGAATAGGTTGGGCTTATTTAGGATTGGCTCTGTCGTTGTTTTAGGAATGTTTTAGGAATGTTTGTGAATAGGTACGTACATCTCAAATGGAAAAAAACGCGACTGAATTTATTACTGTAATCCTTGACAACCAAAAAAGAAATAGGCGTCCTTTTAGGGTGTGTTATTAAACATACAGTGGAATAAAATAGATTTTAAACAATACATTTTAAATGCGTCAATATTGGCACAGAATCATAAATCGTATCCAAACAGTTACATTTTCTACATTATTCACTTTAAGTAGAGTGATCATAGTTTCCTGACAGTTCTACAAATCCATTTACGCTATCTACATAGATGTATTGCACTAGGGTTTAATGCTCAGCATTAATGTTATGTTGTGTCACCGACCCCTATCACCATGTCTAATTCACAGGACATTAATAAATAAAACATCATCCTTGGAACGGCATTATTGACGTCGGACCTGTTATACTGAGCCGATGTAAATATGGGAATTGATTTATAAAGCGAACTCGGATTTGGGCAGAATGGAAGCGTCAAAATATTGATGACTTACAAAGAGATGGGCTGACTTTACATTATCTCACAACTTGACACAAGGTAGAGCTCGTGTCGAGCTCGTGTCGAGCTGATTTGATAACTGACAGCTAGGATTGTATTGATTATTCCTCAAACACACTGTCATATCATTCCGTGAAGTCAGTCCAGGTAAATATAACCTACCGTGTGAATGATATTTTGAAATATTTGATGAATATGTCAAATATTATTGAACATAAATGAAAATGATGTAATTGTATTATACGCTCTCTCTCAAAGATGAATAGTGAGGATTTGGGACTAGCAACCCTGATGGTGAAACATAGTTGCCTGAAACATAGTTGCCTGAAACAGAGTTGCCTGTTCTCAAATTACCTTACGTGGAACCTAATACATGTGAGCTATTCGCTGGACTAGGAACCTAACTGTGCAATATGTTTTACTGTTCTGAAATTACTTTAAAATGACCCTGCTATATGTCAGCTATCAACGTCATGATTACTTCTAACATCAAAGCTGCAACCTTTCAAACTCGCTGTGAGATTGTATGTTGAAAAAAACGGGCGCCTCTTCGTTTGGATCCATTCTGCCATTATCCACGTCAAACAATCTGCTTTGTGCTGTTTGAAGAATGGTGTGACCTCGTATATTTAAGTGAAATCGGAAAATTCATATTTGAAATATCACACGATACAAACTTCATGGCAACCGTTGTTTTGATATTTTTTTTAAACACCATACATTCTTTTTATCACATTAAAAATTGAAAGAGTATGATCATGATGCAACTTGGATGTGTGTGTTAATTTCACGTGTGGGTATGAATGTGTTGTGCTTGTCACTGTGCATACTTGTTACTCTGTTTTTCATATTATTTGAAACAGTGTCGTAAAACATGGATGTCGATATTTAAGGTTGTTGCAGCAAGTTTTTATGTAATCTGACGACACCAGTGTGTGTGAATCCTTTGTATGTAACGTGGTGCATTGTCTACATAGTGTATCGAAGCACGATCAAATAAAAGTGAAATCCTCGATACAAATGAAGACAGACACGTTGCATTGTCACCGTCAGATACAGGAAAGCCCACACATGCATTTGCTTCTGGCTGGGAGAAAACCACATCCGGTCATTAACGGAAGTAGCGCACTTGCGCGGTCATTATGTCTGAACCGCCCACATTCAAAGCAAATATTCAAGGCATATGCCATACTACTCCCGTTAGTTTGAAAATGACGATTAAAGGGATTACAGAAGGAAGAGAAAGACAGATGAAAGTCCATATTTATAAGCAAATACTACGCTGATAGCGACATTATATCCACAAATTCATTGAGGTGACTAGACGTTATTTTAACTCGGTAATTAATACCAACATATAT